>VXBL01004751.1:525330-593055 GCA_013400195.1 Aramus guarauna | reverse complement strand
AAAAAAAAAAGGAATAAAAAGGAGAGGAAACAACATTTCTGTGAGCACAAAGCACGCTGTTCTGCTTTAGGAGGTCTGGTTGGGGTGGTTTCGGTGGGCAGGCGGGCCAGGCACCGCTAGATGGCTGTATCCCCCGCGTTATCCCCGCCGCCGGTGCGGTTGCAAGGGCTTGCATTTCAACCGTAAAACAGTAGGTAAAAACTCAGCGTGCAAACAAACTCTCGTCTGACATAGATTTCTCCTTCTAAGCCACCCCCTCCCTCCCCCCCCCCATTTGAAACTACGAATGCAACAAACTTTGTGGTTGTGTCTGAGACCAGGCAGAAAGAAAATATTCTCGATCGGATTTGATGATTTCTTGGGCAATGGTATGTGGTGAAATGTTAAAATCTGATAATTAAACAGGCTGAGGCTTAATAATTTGGGGGAACAGCAAATGGGGGGAAAAAAGGGATCCAGCCAACAGGATGACCTTTAAAGAAAGGCTGTTGTATGTGCACAGTACACGCTTTTCAAGGAAATTTCATGAGGGCTTTAAGGAGGTAATTAAATACTGCCAGTCTTCCCTGACAGTTCCCACAGTTCAGGTAAATATTCTACAGCTGATTGAGATGAAATAAGTTGCATTACATTATAAATAAATTTAAAAAAAACCCCAATCAACCAAAAAAAAAAAACCATGCAAGAATGTACTGCTATTATATTCTACTAAAATTCTTTGTTTCCTCTAGAAACTCAGAGCCCCAAGCTTTTTGTTCTTAATCCAATGACTTTCATGTACTCATTCACTGCTCACAGTACTCATTTAATCATTTATTGTTGAATGAGATCTTTTTCTTTTCCAAAATCTGTCACAGAATAGTACAGAGTATGTCTCAAGAGACTTAAAATGAAGCTTTGCTACCAAAGGGTCTTTTATGTCAGTGGGTAACTAGAGCTTCCAGCCTCTTTTCCCAGACATTTTTCTCCTGCTCTGTGTGTATACAAGCAAAAGAGAACAGAAAATTACATTGGGTAGCCTTGAGTGGCCTGGGACAAAACACTGCTGTATTAGCCAGCACAAAATCACCAAGCTTACACCTTCAGCTATTAGTGTTACAAACCAAAAAGTGTATTTTAAAATCTTTTTTAGCAACAGTTCAAATGCAAAATACAGAACTGCATAATGCCCTCCCTGCTCCATCTCTTCCCTCTCCTCTCCCTGCTGAATACATAAAGGGGGGACCGCTTGTTCCTCTGAGCCTTAGAGCAGAGAACAGTTTTTTCACCTTTAACATATATGATGTTAGCGTTAACATTTATTTTTGCAGATATGTCTTTAACTTAAGACCTGTTTTTTTCTGACTACTTAGTCTTAAACAGCACTTTCTTTATTCAGCACACTGTGCAGTGAAAGATAAGTATTGTTTTCTGCCTTTTCCATGCTGGCAAATTGAAATGTGCTTTTTTCCACATAGCTTCAAAAAGTGGGTAGGAACCGGTGATGTTCCCCCAGCTGTCACCTTTCCATACACCCTGCCTCCTCACCCTGCCTTCCCCACCAGCGGCACTGCCTGCCCGCCCTGCCCAGCGACTGCAGCCACAGTCGTGAGCGCTCGGCCACAGAAATTAGGCTTGGGCTGCCTCAGATTGGGCAATGAAACGCAGTTAGTAGCCACCTGTGAAAATCCTGGTTTCCATGGCACTCACGGCGTGAGAAGGCAACCGTGAATGGAAGCGAGAAGAGGACCCTGTTGTTTGATGCCTTAACCCCAAGGCAGGCTTTGCTCTTCTCCTGGGCTATTCACCCACTAAGCACTGAAGTTCTTGGGAGAAAAGAAAAAAAGAAGCATTCTAAAGATGTAAAGATTATTAAGATCTGCTTCTGCATTACAAATACATGTCACCTCAGCGAATGGAAGTGCTTGTTTGTTCAGACTATGAAATGTTGTATTTTGTGAAATCACCACTTAAGCAGAAGATGTGAATTCTTCTCATTTATCTTAATGGGACATTAACTGGAAATTTAATTACAAGGGAGAGCTAATTATCTGCAGGTTTGCCAAACTGCAGATGGAATCTACTCAACAGAATGAAATCTGAATGTTGAAGCCGATGTGAACATAAGTGCAGTTTAGTGAGGGGAAAATTTGAACTGAAACCAAATGAAGAACGAAATTTCCTGTAACTCCTGACACAGAATCTCAGACGAGGCACCCCTCGCCGCACTGTTCCCCCAGCTGTCTCTCTCTCAGTCCTCAGATCTTCTCTGCCCCTAAAAATTGAAATAACAGCCACACAGGTTCAGGGCAAAATACATCTCGCTCAGTATCTTTTCTGCGCTGTTCCCATAAGCAGACACCAAGGAAGAGTAAGGACAGAGCAAGGTGATCTCCTACCTCCAAATACGCTCTCAACCTCTTACTATTTTCATCTCAGGGAATTTCCTGAGTTTGACGTGGTTTGGCTATTAGTAAGCCTCAAAGGGTCTCTCTTCCAAGTATTTGTCCAGTCTCCCCTTGAACTCCTGATCCACTTCCACCCTGGTTCTGGCTCCCCTTGGTCTGAATGTATCCTGCCCCATTTCCTCTAATTGTGGCCCTGCAGAGGGCGGGGAGGGGGAGGAGAAGAGGGGGGGCAAGATCTTTAAAATAAATTGTTTTCAAGTTCTTACTGCTGTGCTGCCCTTCCTAGCATGAGTCTGCAAGTCCAGCTGCAGAGCTCCCACTGTGCTTCCTCTTACTGCACGTCAGAAAACGCTGTACACGGCAGACAGCAGCCTCAGGAAAGCAGCAGGACACCGCGTTGGTAGGAATTAAATACTTCAGACTGGATTCGGAGCTCAGAAACTGGGTGTAAATCTGGAGTCACTCCCTGCAGTTTGGAAGCATTATTCTGGATTTACTCAGTCATGGCTGAATTCAGCATCAGGCTCCTTGTTTTTCAAAACCATCTGGTTTCCAGGCCACAGTGGGGAATGTAACGACAGGAGTGAAAAGAAAAATGGGTTATTTTATTAGTAAAATGCATTCCTATTCTAACAGGTATTTCTGCAACGTTTGGATCCCTTCAAGAATTTTGCCTTCTCGCACACGTATACACATGTAAATGTACACAAAGGTATAAGTATATAAATATTTCAGCTTGCCCACTAGAAGCTAGTCTGTTTTGGCAGAAAGAAACTACTCTGCCCCATTTTTCACTTCCCTCTTTGTTCTTTATTCTCTGACGTAATTTCAAATCTCTGACACTGAATTCACTCGCAGCTACGTTAAACTGGTGGTTAGCAAACCTGGCCAAGTCACAGGGGGGTTTGGTCTGCTGACAATATTGAAAAATGTTCTGGGGAGGAGCTGGGTTCTTCCTCACCAGAGAGGACATTCGCATACTGGAACTTCTGGTAAATTGGGAACTGCCTACTGCCCAGAAAAGATTCACCTCTAATTACAAGTACTTATCAAAACTATTAAAAGGGCACTTTTCGGTCTCTTTCTGTCTGTTGGCGTTTTAGATTTTGAATTTCCTCAATTCTGTGCAAGGAACAAAAAGTAAGGAGAAGGAAGACTTGCAAGGACGTTTTCTCCCCGATACCAAAATGAAACCGTGTAATACAACGTGCCCACTTCTGCCTGCTGCCCCTCTCCCCAAACCTTCCTGGGCACGGGAGGTCTGAGAGCTCTCCCCGGGTTATCTCTACGGCAAACGGCAGGCCCTGGTCACCAGCCCACTTCAGAGCCAGGCTGTAGTTTCAAACCCCAAGCTCCCTCAATACCAAGCTGTGAGGATGAGAATTCAATGTCCTGCTCTGCTCGTAACTGGTTTCCAGTGCCTTTGTTACACCCACTCCATTTCTAGGTTCTCTCCAGAGAGCTGGGTTTGTAGGATAGACTTGGCATTCCGGCGGTCTTCAGAGCTATGCCTCTGTGGCATTTATAAAGCCTTCTAAGCCCATTCGAAAAGAGACAGGTGAGAAGAGAGGATCTGTACAAATCCCAACCTGTTACTCCTTGGCTTGCAGAAAAATAACTGGAAAGTAATCCTAATAAGCAGCATGGAAAACAGTGATGGCAGGTACTTCGCTCGTACACTAAGAAGTGTTAAATAGCAGAAGGTTCATATTCAGTCATTTTACATTGTATTGTAGAAGTCGAGGCCTGTAATGCACATGTTCATATTAATGCCTAATGGCTTAGTTCATAGGACACAGGTGGATGTGCAACACCACAGGCTTCTTCCAACACAGCACCACCGTGCTTTGCCTCCTGTGTCGTGGCGATTATGTGTTTTCTTCCCTTGCGGTGACTGTGATGGTATCCTTGACACATTTCTGTTGCTCCTGAAGGAACTATTCTGGAGACAGTAGTTACTTATTTTCAATATATTCTGTTTATTTAGGATACTATTAAAAAGATAAGCATAAAAATGTATCCACTATCTGTACTGCAGAACTATGGTTTAAGTTACAGCTAAAGTAAAATACAGGTAAACTAAAATTCTCCCAGTAACGCCTCTTAAAATTATACTGGCTTTCACACTGAAGCTGGAGCTAAATCAGATGAGAAAGGATTAAGCAGAATCTAAATCTAAAATTGTTTCAGAACTACAAAGCACATAAACCAATGAAAAAACTGTATAGGGGAGAGAAGAAAGAGAAAGTCAGTTAGCAAAGAGATGTTTTTTCTTTTACACAATTCCTCAAAGTTATTTCAACTGGGAAATAAACCATATGCTATTTCTGAGAACGTGAACACTCTTGTGTAAACCAAATGCACATACTATTCCATGTTTGGACCTGAACATTTCAGAAAGAGAGCAGACAACGGGCCTCCAAACTGTTCACTTCCTCCTCCTCCCTCCACCCCTTAGAAATGCTACATATATATATTATATGATCGGTAAACAGTATACCTAACAAGGAAACAACATGGAGTCTTGTCAGATACGCCATGGTCCCTCCCCCAGCTCATGGTGAAAGGCAAAGCCTGTGTTTACTGCAAGGGACTGATCTCAGAACAAACAAGATCTCTTCAGCCGGTTTGTGAGTACACACACCAGCAGCTCAGGTGGACTGGCTAAAGTGGTGTGGTGTCATTTTTTAGCCTGTGACTCCAAGCCATTGTATTATTGTTCTTGAAGAGGATCAGGGACCTATGGTTTAAGCTCTTAGGGGAGCTATCAGAACCGAGGTGTGGAAGCATTCGTTCACGAATGATGGGCAATGCCACCTTGGGCCTTCATGGCTACTGCTACTACTGAACCTCATTTCAAACTCCCCCTGCAGGAGTTTGGAGGGGATCAGTAATGGCACTATCCGTTGCAAGCAGGTAACAAACCCTCTGAGGAGTTTTGAGCTGTAGCCAGTCTTCATCCTGGATCACTGGATTTTTCAAGACTGCCTGGCTCAAGATAGCATGCCCAGTGATGAGACATGAGACGGTACTCCTGACTGGTCAGTTGAAACAGGTAAGCTCTTACAGACCACCAAAGAAGTTAAGACAAAGTTGAAGGTATAAGCAATTTGTCTTCATTGCTCTAATCTTTTGGATGTGTCATACAGGGCAGGCAAGTACTTCCAGTTGAGACAAAAGGCCTGGGTGAATCATGATGAATGTAAAGTCTGTATTTGAGGATCTTGTTAATGCTCTCACACAGTCCTTGGGCAATATCAGTCCTCCAGCTTACAAGAAGGACCAAAAGATCTCTTTCATTCTCAGTCCCTGGGGCAATCTCTTGCTTATGTTCTCAGTGCATGGCATGATCAGGATCCACCTTGTATCCTGGTGAGCTCCCCTGGCACTGATGATGAAGCTGACAAAACTGTGTTCAAATCAAACAGCTTTTAGCAAACTGATTGCCACTGCCTGTTCTACATGCACAGTCATGTTCCCAGTCACCTGTCTTGAGCAGACCGTTTCTTTGCAGTGCACCTACCAGTGACTATGTTCTTACCACGGCTACAGTAGATTGGATGTGAACAGTCCATTAAGTAAATATTGCAAGTGTAATTGAGACATGATTTTACAGGAGCCAACACCTGTGGTTTATTTTTGACAGACACAAAAAGGGCTGTGATAAAATCTTTTAAGGTATTTAAATATTTAGTTAATTTTTAGACCTTTAAGGCAGATTTTATTCACAGTCAGACAGCATTCTTGACAAATAGGTCTCCTTTCACTGCTTGTCTCTATCTGATATGGGACAATTTCTTCATTATAGACTGATACTTCAGTTATAATAATAGTTGGCTTGCTTGGGTTAAAAATAGAAGAATTGGGATTTCATTAATCTCACTGAAGTTTTTTTCTCCCATCTGTTCATTGAGTGTAGTAGCTGAAAAGGAGAGCGTAAAATTTCAGCCTTGTTAAGCGTAAAATTTCAGCCTTGTTAAGTATGCATTTGTCTTAAAAACTAACGATACCCTGATAAAACTTCAGTTGTTAGTTCTACTATTCTGCAGATGACACTAATGATTACACAGCCCTGAAAGTAGATGTTGCTTCTCCCCAGTTCACATTCAGTTGTGTTCAGAATATGTCCCAGTTGATGATATATTGTCTGAACTTTGCATATAGTCTCAATGTACTGAACCAGGCCTTTTAAACCACTTGTTTAATATTTTTCTGGAAGATCCTATGTGCAGAAGACATTCTAAATGATAAGTATCTGCATTTCCTAACAAAAATAATGAAGTAAATAATTCCTATTCTACATTTACTAAGCCCAAGAAGGCATCCACGGTTTTTAAGCACCGTTGCAGCTGTCCAATACACTTAACAGCTTTTGGCATGGATAGTCCTGTGTGCAGTGTTGAAGCACAGACACAGCTGTTAAACGCTGAGCTGTCAGGGCAACCGCATACATCTTCAGAGGGCCTTGCCACAATGACCACAGATATACATCAGATAGAAGATTATCTGAGCAAATAAATAATTGGTTTGTGAACAATGCTTCAAAGTATTGAAAAAAAAAATGCTTTTCGGTTTGGTCTTGAGGACAAAGAGCTGTGTAACTCTCATGAGTTTGATCACATAGAGTTGCTTTGGTTTCCTCGGTCCACTGAATTACCTTGGGGATTTAGAAAAGGTTTTATTTCTGCAGTCTAAAATTTGGTCTCATTCAGTCTTTGAACCAAAGACTGAATCATTTGGTTCATTTTTGGTTCATTTACTTTTCAGTTCAGCAGCCAGCCTATAAAAATACAAAGCTGTCTTCTGCTGAGGCTTTGTGCTCAACATTCAGATGGTCAGCCAGGTCTGTTTTTCTGGTGTGAATACTTTCTTCTCAGGAGATGGAAATTGAGATAACCCCAAGCAAGCTCACAGGAGGTTTTAAAAGAGATTATTATGACATCAATCTTGTGCCAATCTTGAGAAGAAATATTTGTAGTCCTGTTATCTGAACAAGTAAGACAACTTTCTCACTCTTATCAACAGCAAGTAGTTCAAACAGGAAGACAAGACCTCCCCTCAGTGGTATGTGTCACATATCAGATTATTAGTAGATCTTCCATACCCCACATCACAAAGAGGGTTGTAAATGGTGTTGCAGGCTGATGTCCCAGCTCTTGTGCTTCGGCTCCCAGAGCAAAAAGGACGCCATGTCTGATCAAACTGGAAGCGTTGTCAGCAGCAGGACTTTTTTTCTCAGCTGAAATGACTGCTGATCTCCAACCTACCCTCATTTCCTTTGTCTCGTTTACAAAATGGTGGCAGGCAGGAGAGGAGGAGGCTGGTCTCTTGGCTGAAGGAAACTCAGGAAACTGCTCGGTACAGCCAGTCAGAAACGCAGGGCTTGGGGAAGAACGACTCACCACAGCCAGCTGTGAGGAGACATTTCTCTCTCCAGGCTGTTCTGTGTCTTTCAGCAAAAACACAGATTGTGTAAGTGTGGTGCTGTAGAGGGGCATGGCATTAGGCAGATGCAAAAATGTTCCAGCGCCAGAGAAGACTGGGCTCTCTCCCAGCCGTGCCTTCAGCCAGCTACCGTGAGCAGATCAGGACTGCTGTGGACCATGCAAACAGAGGCATGTGGCAGAAGTGAAGTTGTCTGAGCTGAAACAAAATGGCAAACCTGAAATGACCCCAGCCAACTTGCAGAAAGATGAGGTGGCCAGTGCTTGTTTCAAGCTGGTTGAAAAACATCTTGCTGAGAGTTTAATGAAAGCAACACAAATTTCAAAAGCATTTGGCTGGTTTTGGCTATTGTTTTCTTCTTGCCCCAGTGAGAAACAGATTAATGCAAGAAAAATATCTAATCAGCTGGAGTAAATTAGTCTATTAAAATCAGTGTGCATCTTCATGTAAGTGCAGCTATACACATGCGTAAGTGCTTACAGGAACACAGCCTTAGAGGCTTTGACCCTGCCAACACTTTCACACATGCTTAAGTTTACTACAGTGAACAATCCCATTTGGCAAATGGAAAATCTCGCCGTGGTATTGTACAAGCCTGAGAGTTGGCAAGATCAGGACCTTGGACTCAATGTTTTCTACAGCAAAGCTTTTTTTTTGTCACTAAGGAAATGATAGAATGTAGCTGAGTAACCGATCAGATACACAAATCCTGTATGTCTTAAACTGAAAAGTATTCAGAGGAGGAACTACATTTTTCCACAGATGAGGTCAGTGTTTAACGTATTGTAGGTGCTACCAAAAGTCAAATAATAGAGAAAATAACTTGGCATCATTCATTTGTTTGCTTCTTCGTGGAATTATGAGAAGGCTAACAAGAACAAAAGAAGAATCTACAGCTTATTATCATTAATTCTGTGGTTCTATAGTCTTTTATTTACTTTAGTGTGGAAAACTTCAAAAACAACAAATGCATCTATGATTTCTAGGTGTCTGATAACATTTGAAATCTTATAATATAAAGCTTATAATGCAGATCTCAGGTTAGCCTCACCTTCCAACACTTATTTCAGCTTCTTGGATAACTAATAAGCTCAACAGCAGGCAACACTGCATGTGACAATGGCTCTTGGGAGAAAATTCTCTGATCTACCTGGAGTTGGACTAAAATCTCTCATTAATTTCACATGGATCATCAGAGAGCATCTGTGAGGTAGCAACAGTTTGTGGATGACATAACCCCCCTTACCAGCAGAAGCCTTCCCTTCAGTACTACTCATTCCCTAAGACACACAGTCCCAAATTCAGCATTCTTGACTGAAATCATGGAATCAAAGTGCTGTGAATTAAAAAGATGTGTCATAGGCAACCTGAGGATACCCCCAATGTCTCCTTCTGGGCCAGAATTTATCAGGCCAGCAATTTCTGACGACTCCTAGCCCTTTTGGTCGCCTCTATAACCAGTGTGTTAGCAACAGGGAAACATGCCCCTCTCTGACAGCAACTGGGTCCCATTCCGAGGCCCCATTTTACATTGGCACAGCAAAAAGAGATTTCAATGCAAGTGAGAGCTAGACCCAGGGACGTGTAAGAAGACACACTTGCAGTATAAAGCTCTTTGAAGCCAGTGAGTTTTACTGTGCTCTGGCTTTAGCAAACCTTTGCAGGAGGTGGTCTGTGTGGTTTTGCGACCCAAAAGTTTCATTTTAAGTTTGGGGACTGGGTGAAATGAGACATTTGGGAAGAAATTGGGTGAAAGATTTATGCATATCTTTGTAAATTTCAGAAGGTCTTCACTGAACTGCCTGGTTTCTAGTCCAAAGCAGGAATTCCCTGGAATTTTCCAGCAAAATTTCTAAGAGCTTTAACGTCGATCCATCATACATATGTTTGAGATTAGAAAAAGCAGAAAGAAAATATCTTGTATTTTAAACCAGTTTATTTCAATATTTTTAGAAATCTACCAGTTTTGCTGATTAATTTAGTAAATGTTGCATAAACATTTTCCAATGTCTTAGAACCTAATATTAGCAAGACTGAAGTTACAGTTTCTTTTTCTTTTGTCAGAAAAAAAAATAAAAATGGTTTGCAGCATTCATATAGTGAGAGGAAGAAAGCAGAGGCTATAAAATACTCTGCTGATAAAAGCAGTATTACTGATAGAAATTTCTAGGTTTAAATAGTCCTCATCACATTTCTCTTACAAACTTAAGAATATTCTTTATGGCAATTTCATAATGTAGCTATCTAAAACTTCTATATTAAGCCCTGGATTCAAGCAGGTATTCATTTTTTGTGACTTTACAGGTACAATTGGTACATTGCTCCTGGCAGACTGGCAAGATAGCACACAGGAATTATCTCATTTAACTGTAGATCAATGCCATGACTGCAACTATAAAATTGTAGGCAAATTGTACAGTAACTACAAAGTTATTATCAATCACTTTTAGCTCTGCAGTGGCGCAGAAGAGAGGACAGATACCATAATAGGCTCGCTGCTGGGTACATTTCATTAATATACTCTGTTTTCTTGCAGAGTCTTGCACATCTCGTGCTCCTGATGGCCACATTTGTCTTGCTAGGGATAAAAGTAGGGAAATCAACGCAGGTTCAAGTAAATACATCAGGAGCAGAGATCCTTTTCTTCTTATAGATGATAAGGTTTATTTAGTTATTTATTATTTCTTAGAAAGGTATCACATGAGCACTTAATAACATCAACCAGTGTTGTTCTGCTTTCACTTGATAATTATTAGGTCACAGTCTTAAGTGGAAGATAAAGCAAAATCAAAGGCCTGTTGTGGATTTCCAGCATAGGCAGGTGTTACTTTACTGACTGTGGTAGCATTACAGAGGCATAACATCAGGATGCTATTTAAAGATTTAAAGCAGTAGTACAACAGAGTAGACTTTACCCTTTGCTACAATAACCTTTTTTTTTTTTTCCCCCATCTCAAATATTGCCTTTTAAAATTACACTTTTAAAAACGTTTATTTCCTTCCTGACCAAAATCTTTCATTTCAGGTAGTCCTCTGACTTCAGGTCTCTTATGGACATTGTGGAATTTAATGTTCTGGGCTAGGGAAACAGTTGTAACACACAGTGTCACAAAAGAGTCTCTTCAGGATTTTACTCCAGAGGAGAACTGAATACAGTAGTCACTTGCTCCAGGATTTCTTCTTACCTGCCTGTATTTCATCTTTCCACCATAAACAGAAGAGGAGGAGGGGCTTCCAGCAGAGTAAGGTGGCAAATTACTTCCTGCTATCAGTACAAAAGTGGTCATAATTCAAGAAAGAGCTGTCTGGTGATGATCTCTAACTACTTCAGAATCATTTTGCAAAAATAATACCTAGTAGCATTTCACAAGGCTAGTCTAACACGGAACTTCTTGCTGGGCTATGATGTAGATGTACAGAGCCACATTACACCCTCGTGACAAGTGCGTCCTTCCAAGGACAGCATGAATTCAACCCAAACAGCAAATTGTTGACTTAAAAATTACTATGGCTGTTGTAAATACAGTTGATAGGCTGGTGGTTCAACAAACTTTGTATCTTGGATCTGAGTCAATTTTTCTCCCAAAAAACTGCAGAGAAAATTTCCTGTCCAGAGATTTAGTTCAGGACAAAACAGGACTGCTAGCCATGAAACCTAGCCACTAACCTGCTGAGTGACTGCAGGCAAGTCATCTGCTGTCTGTTCCCTCTGCCATGCATTCTCCATCTATTTAGAGCATGAGGATGTCTGCTGGGACTGCAGCTCACTGTGTGTTTCTGCAGGGCTCAAAGACCCTAAGACCCTCCCTCCACATGGGCCTGCAGGTATTACAATGGCGGTCAATACCTGTGCAAGGGGTCTTTACCATCACACCATTTCCTGGAGGAATTTCATTTCATCCAAATATCCCACTCTTGTTTTCCAGTGATTGGCCAAAGTAATTCCCCAGGTGTGAGAAGCCCTCCAGCTGCCTAGAAACTGAAACTACAGACAGCTGCAATAGTATTAAATACCTCCCCAGGATCTTTATAGCTAGCCGTAGTTTTTTGTTCTCTTCTCTTTTTGTATTATCTTTATACAGTCTTTTTGTATAGTCAATGCAAAACCAATGTGGAAAAAAGGCCCTTTGCCTTAGTTCATTTGTCTTGATAAAATAGACACATGCACAAATATTTATATGCATAATACATAGTTTAAATATGGAATACTGGGAAAACTTCTAAATGAAGCAGAGTTCTGAGGTCAGAAAACTTTCAGTAAGTTATGATTAAGGGTGCAAAGATGAGATGATTTAAATATAATCTGCCAATAAAGAAAACTGTTTTCATCTCCATACATACTATTGAAAGAGTTCTGTCTCCAGCTACTGACTTGTCATCAAAAAGCAGTGTCCTTGCAGAAGTGTGTTTATCAGAACTCAAATATACTAAAACCTCTGAGAAAACGTAAAAATGATTCCTCAAGACAAAGAGTTGCCTTTTGTGAGGGTTCACTGTGTATTCTGGTCACCATGACAATAATTACCAACTGGCTTATGGTGTTATCTGAGACATCGCGGAGACCTGACTGACACAAAATAGAAAGCAGAATGCAGGACACTGTATTCCACTGGGCTGTAAGGCAGGTAAGCATTGATGAATATCAAGATTAAATGACAGGCACAGAATCAAATACTGGTAAGCAATAGGATCAGTTCATAGCTTCCCCCACTGCCCATAATGTCTTTACAGGCCACATAAGCTTTCCATTTCAGTTACATCAACTGTAACACCAGCCTTAACCTTGATGCACCTTTTTTCTGCAGATTTTTTTTTTTTTCAGATTGCAAGCTCTTTCAGCAAGAATCATCTCTTCTTTACTGCTTCCAAACATGTTTAGCAGCATTCACATATGTACATGGCTGTCCTGCTGACTCCAAGTGAATTTTGTGAGAAGGAAAGGTTAATGTGCAAGAATGGCAGCATCAGAGCTGGACCAGGGCTACACAGAAGCATGCCTCAGGTACAGCTAAGGCAAATAAGCCAGCAATTAATGCTGAGGAGAAAACTGACCACCAACCCCGGAAGAGAGTCTTTACAAAATTACTAACACAGCACCTGAAAAGTAGAAGCACATCAGCTAGCTTAATTGCATTGTTCCTCTGAAATGATGTGCCCCGTTAATGGTTACATGTCCAGTGTGCAGGTGAGACTGTTGTCAAATCCATCACTATTCAGTCAAAAACCCTAGGGTGAAATTCCATGCTTTGCAACAAAAAGCTTATGGCTGAGAAAGAGGGAACTTTGATGCCTTAAAACAGTCGTCTTATCATCCAACTTTTAGCTGCCTCAGGAGCTATACCTGACATCGACCACTTTCATGTCCTACTACCTCATTTTTTACCAAGGCCCTTCAGAACAGAGGGAACATTGCAATGAAGTACATGAGCTACAGTCCAAGGATGTATTTATTTCAGTCAGATCTAGCGAAGGAGGCATGTTCAGCAGAGGAGAGACAGGAGATAGGAGAGGGAGCAAAATTAGGGAAGTGAAGAGGCACTGTTCAAATTAACTCATTGCATCTGTCTTAAGTCATACAAAAAGATATAATTTCACCCAAGAGCAAGCCTTCCAAATGGCAATTTATTTTCTAGAGATAATTTAATGACACACCACTACTCGAGTGCCTGGTACTTTACATACAAATAAAAATGGCAAGTCCCTGCACTTCAGCGTTGTCATCTAAATTAGACTTTTGAGACCAAGTCCTCTGTGGGTATAAATTAGCATAGCTCTACTGATGCTGGAGGAATTATTTATGCACCAGAAGGGGAAATAGTATTGGGAAAAGACATTTTTTGACTGTAAATGGTATGGGAAAAGACATTTCTTGACTGTAAAACACCAACCCAGTTCTGATTGTTTTTATTTAAATTATTAATCCTCTGGGCTTCTCCAGTAACTCCATGATTTTACAACATTTGTAGATCTGGAGAATCCATATATAGATTCACAAAGCAATAAGAACAGGCCTTTCAGCTCTCAAGAAGAGGAAACAGAGGGATGAGTCATGTAGAACAAGGGAATTCTATAACCACAGCTTCTAGGCCGCTTATGTAAAACTCCTGCAATTTTGGCTTTAAAGGCCACAAATGCCAGCAGGGAAAATGGTCATAAAAATTAGATATGCTCACATTTAAAGCAAAAAAAATTCCTTGACTATTAATTATTGTCAGAGCCGGTGTATTCTCTGAGTTTTCAGATCCCTTGGTGGACAACGTAAATCTTTCTAAAGAGAAGGAACAAGCAGTAGAGTAGGCATGAGCATGCTCATCACACCACTGGTATGTTCTGTTAGTATCCAGAAATGGAATGTAATCTCCTGCCTGAATGGGTATCAGTCACAAAAGAGTGGTAAAAAATTAATTGTTGCTGCAATGGAATTTAAAGCCTCGTCCAAAAAAAATTAAAGTAGTACAAATTACAGCCAGAAGGAACTGTGCTTCTAAACTCTTAAAGAAGAGAATCTGAGATGCTATCCATCAAGATCACTGGACTCAAGGACATGGCTGCATTCAACATTGCCTTGGAGCCAAAGCATTTGTACTTTATTGCAACCGGTTATGATCCCTTCGAACAAAGGGACTACAACCGAGCTATTCATCTTTCAGTGATACATTGATGGTCCTTCAAAGGTGATATGATATTGCTTTTTTTTTTTCCTTCTCAGGAGACACTAGGTAATGGTTCTTTTACCTGCTGATGTGCATCAAGACAGTTCACTTGTGAAATCTTCCTTGGGAATGTTGGGAAACCAACAGCTATGCTCCTATTTTCTTACTGCTAATTCCATTTATTTCAAAATACTGCTGATGCATTCTCTCTTCTAAAAAAATATATACAAATGAGCCCACACAAAGCAAATTAAAAAAGCAAGAAGCATGTGATGTTAAAATTATATATATTTAAGTATTTAAAGAGAAAATATTTGCAACAGTAGGAGGCTAGGTAGGGCTCTGAACAGAGGCAGTAGCAAGTGTTTCATCTTCTGGACTTCTACCAAATATGCTTTATTAGAAACATTTTACTGGTCAGTCATGTTCTGCAAGTTGAATGACAGTGATAATTTCCCAGACTGATCAGTTTATTAAATGGGGATTTTATATCACCCCATTTATTTTCAAGTGTAAAACACATGCTATGTGGCTCAAAAACTTTTTTGCAGATGAATATTTTGTTTATTATTACACTAGGCAGAAGTAAATCAAATTCTAATGTGAAAAAGTGTGCATTTTCTGGGTTTGGTTTCTTTCTCCACAAAAGTGTTGTTTGAAACAGTAGAGATGGCATCTTTCCTTAACTGAACAAACTTTTAAATGTTATGCAATGATAGGTGCACGAAAATGCTCTCAGTCATTGTATATTAGCAGATAATCCTCTCAGATTTGAAAAAAAATCTTATCCAAGGTTATCTCCATCTGTAAACTATGACCATTTCAGGTAAATTAATAGAAAAACCTAACCTACTAGGCTTTAGGCAAGGGTTCCCAATATAGTGTGGTGTTTTGTAAATCATAATTCTCTCTAAATTAAATCTATTCACATACATCTTCCAGATGAAAAAGAAATGTTAGTGAAATAACGATCAGAAAGTAACATGAAAGAGAAAGAAATTTACTTTATTACACTTACTAATGAAAATATGGACCCTGTGTGATTAGTAGCTGGGGACACATTCATTAAATACTGAAGAAAAAAAGAATTTCAGTATAAAATTATTCTGTGGGTGATTTCTTTTATCTGCCATTGAAAATTATCTAGGACAGAAGTTCAACTAAGTAAGATGCTTGTGTAATAAGCATGAATGAAATAGATTGACAATATTCAAAGAGAAATCTCAAAAATTTTGCACTTCTGTTGTGCTACATTGGGCAATATCCAGTGAGGAAGGAGAGGGAGAGGGAGCGAGGAGTACCTATTCCATTATACAACCCTATATGTGTGGGGCAGAATTTTAGCAAATTGTTACAGTTTATGTACCAACGAGGAATGGAAAACCACAACAGAGGGATGCTCTCTTATAGCTGAAATGGAAGCTGAACAGTCATCAACATTGTGCAATGTCTCAGCACATAGGAATCAAAATTTATGGCAGGAGTACAAACCATACACATTTCTTCCAATGTAAATGGATTTCTCAAATGTGACTTCATGTAATAAAGGTTGGGATTTTGTCACAACAAAGGTATTAAAAGCTTATTGGAATTGTTTTTATAATTCAAACTGGTACTTTACATCTTCACCAGGAGTGAAGATGAAGGCTTCAGAAATCCCCATTATTCAGCTTGTAAGAAAAGCATGGGGCATGCTATAGGGTTAGACTGTCGAAATAATTACTTCTCATCTTTTCTGACTTATTGTGTGTGTGCGTGTTTGCAGAGGGCAAAGGACACTTCAAGAATTTCAAGACTTCAAACAAAGATGCAACCACTAAGCAAAGACAACCTATTTTAAATGAGAGTTTGGGGGGAAAAAAGAAAAAAAAAGCACAGCTGTCACTTGTGAGTGGTCAGTGTTTCTTATGCCTTTGAAACATGCATGGATCTTCTCCTCTGTGCCCCTAGTTCCTATTAGAAAAAATGCTACAAAAGCAAAGTCGTGAATGAAAACAAGGATTTGTTAGACATCCTGCGATCCAGCATGCCGTTCACTTACTGGCATTGCAAGAGCTGTGGAAACAGGAGGACTAGCTTACATTTGAATTCTTACTTTATCTCTTTGTCCAGAGAGAATTAGCATGACAATATTTAGTTCTGTTTAAGAAAAACAAATCTGAGAAACACAATATGTTTCCAGCCTACTAAGTAATTTCATCAAATGCTTACTTATACATTTTCACTGTACACCTTCCCACTTCAGTAGGAACGGAAAGTGCACAACAGGAAAGCATGGGCCCTCAAACCTTTGTTTTGAGGATCTACTTGTAAGTTAGATTATGTTTATGCTTGTTTCAGTGCAGGAATGAACTTCATCCTCAGTATGCATATGGTCAAGTTTCCAGACCCCATAAGACTCCTGAACAAGGCTGAGAGACTAAGACACATGCCACATACCTGGGAGAGCCAGAAAGACAAGACACTAGAGCAGCTTGTAGGCAGGGGATGAACACAGTCCTCTGAGAATGTGATTTTTTTCCTCTATGGGTGGGTGTAGTTTAGGTTACTGGATGACATAGGGACACCTAAGCCTCAACCTTCCCTGCCGAAGCACTTTCTTCTGAATCAGGGTTTCACCTCATCCCTCAGACCTTGTACCAGCACAACCCTGCAGTGTCCAAATCAAGACAGTCATGGCATCAAGGCTTTGCTTGAACTGCTGACAGGCCTCATGCAGACCAGCAGCCATAACGTAGTGACCCTTTCTCTACACACATGAACTAATCACAGATCTATCATGAAAAAGAGATGCCTGTCATTCAGTTTGGGTTAATTCCTAATGCCATGGGTTGAGTTCAGCTCCAGATCAAGGCACAAAAATATATATAACTATATGTACCTATATCCGTGCTCCACATGTCCTTGCTCTGACTACAGTCAGGAAACTTCATCACTACAGTTAAAAAATGATTCAGCTAACCGCAAAGTATCTGCTCTACTTCGGTGCTGCTGACAGTACAGGCCATTAATGGGAGCTTCCAGCACCCATTTAGGTGGCACATGGCCACCTAAAGAAAAGACACCTTTGTCTGGAGCTGGGCTGTCCCAGCTCATCAGTCACTGCAGCATGCTGGCCCAGCTCTGAAGAAACACATGTGCCATCTTCCTCTCCCCCAAAAAATCTTCCAAATTCACACTTCCTGGAAGAATCTTCGATTCCATTAAAGACAATGGAGTTGTATTTCCTTAAACCAAGTCTGCACATGTCCCAGGAGGTCCATCTATCTGAGCGCAGACAGCCTGAGACTGAACATAGGCCTTAAAATGTAGTCACAGCTGAGCAGCTAGACAAACAATAGAGCAGTCAAAAGAGTGCTCGTAGTACAAGTTTCGGAAAGGAAACCATTTAGCACTGCCTAAATGGTTTGACGTCAGCTAGACAACCAAATGCTCTGACAGGCATTTTCATATGGGAGCAGAGGTTTCTTTGTGGTCGCATGTGAATGACACTACATGTTGAGAGAATCCCATGCACAACATTTTGGTTAGGGGTGCATACAATGTATAAGCATGTAAGACATTTGTAAAGGATTTTTTAAAACAACAAATTAGTGTTGCAGACTCTCGTGTTATTACAACTGTGCTGTTCCTGCTGCTGTTCAGGGTGAAAATTGGTATTTACAATTTTCAAATTGTATTTGTATTCAATTACATTTGTACCTTTGAAAATTTATTTACATTTGAAAAAGTTACGAAAAATATGATGGCAGTGCTTGGCAATGTGTCTTTTGAAATAAGATGGAAGTTTCCATTAATTTTAAACTGTTAGTATAATATTCTATGCTATTAAGGTATCAAACATCTTTTTGTAATTACATGAGAGATCACAACCAACAAACAAAGAAAATGGGTCTAGGTGCTCAGGAAAACCAAACTAGTGTAATCTACAGTCCATAGAAACTTTACAGTCATATATTATTGTTACTGTTGTTATTTTTGAAAGCTGCTATGATTTATTACTCTAAATGTATAGCCACAATTGAAAACATGGATTAGAATGTCTCCTACTTGACCTTTTCACAGATATCCCATGAATATAAATATTAATTTTATGCATTCAACAACTGCTGATCAAGTTATATATTGCAAAAAGTATTGTTTGAAATATTATTCCATCATATGAACTACATAGTTCCATGGCAAATTTTATGGGTTTTTTATGCTAATAGCTACTTTACAAGCCATTGCATAACCTCCACAAATTTACATTATGTGAGTAGTTGTAGAGGCATACAGTGATTTCTGGTCTATGACTGGATGATCTTTGCACTTTACTGATACAAGAAATCTCTTTTGATATTAACTCTTCACCTGAAACAAATCTTGACTGTTATTTATTCATTCAGAGATGAGAAATCAGTCAGCTACTCATGCATAAAACTTTAAACATGAATACACAAGAACAATAACAAAACAAGCACTTTCCACTTTCTCTTGGAATTTTATTCCTGTTCACATTTGCAGCACTTTCACTCTTAGCCTTGTCCTTATTTCTCTCAGGCACTGTAATCTCAGTGAAGACTAAGTTGTCTCTGCTTGGCACAAAACACAGTAAAAGATAGTATGGAGCTGCAATGATTGAAGACAAATAATAGAAGAGAGCATATTGTCTCAGTACAGCTACTAAATTCTGGTATGGATTGCAGCCTATTCTCCCTTCTGTGCCTCATCTGGTTGAGCCACTGAGGGAGAAAAGATTGCTTACCCTCTTCTTCCCAGTGTGTATATCTGCCATAGCATCAAGCACACAAACAGTAAGCCCTTACACTCATGCAATGAATTCCATTAAATTAAACTTTCACAAGCCTTACAGGATACAGTTCATGTGTACTCTGAAAAATAGATATCTATCGCTGCACATGAAGCTCCAAGAATGGCATATTAATTCACAAAATACTAGATATTCCTAAATTTTGGCTCTCAAACACTATATTTTTGCTAGGTTTTGGGTGAAAACTGAGAATTAAATAATTAAAATCATTTTATGATTTCTTTTTCACACCCAAAGCCTACTAGATGTTAACAGCATCATTGAATGTTTAGTTTATCACAAAATCATTTTCATCCTGCATCAGGATACTACTTCTTATAATTTGGTTTCTTAGAAAGACCTTTCTCTACACATATGTTGAGGAAGACCGGCTTTGTTGCAGTTAGGACTACTTGCCTTCCAGCTCCACTGCACTTGCAGGTCATGTCATTAATATAAAAGCTCTTGGGACATAATAAGAAAACATTCACTGCCACTGCTACAAATACTCAAATGGGTCTGACATCCCAGCACATTGGTGACCCTGAGCTGTATGTTTTGAAGGAGTGTTGGAGGCTACTTGAAGTTTACATAAATTTGTTTGCCCATCAGTTAATCAATCAGGCACATGCATGCCCAAGATGAAAGCTGCAAAAGGACTTGCCGTACACTTTACATCATCTACAACAGCTTCCTTCCCATCAGCTATTTTGCCTCTATTTTCTGCCAGAGTAGGTTGGTGATTTTTTCCAACTTCTGTTTTCCTCAAAACAAGTTGCATCAAAAATTACCTCTTCGGGTCCCACTGTGATTTCTTGTAGGCACTGCTTGCTATTCATATCTATAAACCACAGACTTCTTTCCTAGTTCATAACCATTTTCTGATCTGTACATAGCCCTGATGTCATCAGATTAATGTTTGCTACTTGTCCTGCAAGGCAGTGAAAACTATTTGATGTCTCCATGTTTGCTGGCATTATAGTACTCATGAGAAAGTGACTTTAAGTTCTCATTTTTTGTAACCATGTTGGTTTATCAGTGAACAAGAACAGTTTCTGGGAATTATCTGCCCTAATAAAGTGCTTTCTCTACAAACTTTATTTAGTCTAAGTTATACTTACCTTGTGGCTTCTCCGTCCTTAATGAACTGTGGCCTGCATGCAAATACACCACCTCCCTCTACTACACCCTGGAATCAGGGCCTCCAATATACAATTCATAGATTTTGCCCACAGAGTCTCTTCTAAGTGGCATTTATTCGAGATGCTTTTCTAAGTGCTTTCAGTCTCAGCCTGAATATTTGTTTGCCTTCTCAGCTGTTTGTACTGTCTCTGGCCTTGTTTATAAAACTAGTGCTCAGTAAGTTAGGGTATGCATTTACAGCTCCTTGCCACTAACTCTTTTTGTAAACACTCTTACAGCACAACTAAATTGCCTTGGTTTGAAGCAACTTAATCCTCTCTCAATGCCACGTGAAGTATCTAATATTTTCTGCATACTGAGTGACCACAAGAGGCCATGCAGAAAACCAAATTAACTGTAAATTCACAGCCTAGCACACTTCTTTATGTAGACAAGCCATCTATTTCAGTTAATTCTTTGCAACTAGGTCATAGTGATGATGCATCCCTGAGAAAAAGTTTCATTTACTCTTCCTGCTTTCACTTTCACTGTCATGACTCTAGAGCTGGTGTCTAGTCAGTGAGAGAATCTTATTATAGCAACGTCCAAATGTGACACACAGCAAGAATTAAAGTGTTATCCAACTTGTACATGCATAAGCAGGCTCCCTGGAAACAGAATTCAGACTGATATTTTCATTTTCAAACCTGTATTTTCCTCCATCTGAGCAGTCAATGGAGCATCTTCCTTTCTAAGTAAGATCCAATTATAATGAGAGCTTGGATTGACAGGAAACATTATTATAACTGAATGAGCTGTCAAATCCATGATTAATAAGGTTTTTCATTTAGGTTCAACAATAGCAGCATCAGACCACTGGTATATTATTATTCAATAACTCATAACATTCGTAAGGAGGTTTACTTTCCATTTTAGAGGATAGAGGGAGATCTCTCACATTCAGATGTTCATATGGGGCAGAAGTGGTTTCAATATTTCATGAGAGGACTTTATCTCTGTGTTTTCTAAAGATGCAAACTAACAAAAAGCCTTATGCAAAATCTAAGCCTGCTGTTTAAGGACTTAGTTTCTGTTTTCCTCCTAGCTTCCATATTTTTCCATCCACATTCTTATCGCTTGAACCATGAGAACAGAGGGGGAATATCAGGAGTGTAGGAGGTTGGTAGCCTGGGTGTCCATGTCATCAGACGCTGACAGTATAGAGTATAAGTAGGAGGCAAACCAAGTCTACCACGGTCCACTTCTGTTCAGCGAGATGCAATGCAGCAGAAATACAACACATATGTCATGTTAACCACCATGTAGGTATGCATGTTAAAAATATTGTGTGTGGTTCAAGCAGATCAGATTTTTTTTTACAGTACAATACTTTTCATTTTTATCTGAGAGACAATGAGGGCAGGATAGTTATGAATTAGGATATTCACGAGGGGAAAAAGATATTTAGGAAGAAAAATCTTCCTCCTCAAAAAGGACTTTTTATCTAAAAAATGCAATTCCCTCCATCCTACATAAATTTTGCTTTCCTGTCCCATTTCACAGTTTGATAGAAGATAACTGGATATCCCATTTTTCTGTTTCACTAGTTCTCAATTTCACTTTCCTAGCCTACCTCCTTAATCCACTCTTCCATCCAAATGGTGGTGTTGCTCCATCACTGCAAGTAGTATAAATGATTTGGCTGTGAAAGCTGTGTGCTAGGGTTGACTTCGAAAAATGGGCTTTCAGTCCAGCATTCATTTATACATCATCAGTTACATCCCACTACTTTTTTATCCAAATATGTTCTATCAATAAAAAAATATGCATAACCCATACTGTAGCGGTTTCTTTTCTCATTTTTTTCCCTTGCTGACACCTTGCATGCTTGCACAAACTAACCTTTAACATGCAACTTTTAGCTTAATGTTATCATCTGTCAAAGTTCCACAAACTGGGGAAATTTATGGAGGCATTCTGTGTTTCCATCCATAACCCTTCATGTCCTGAAACTAACCGCTACCTTCTGTAAGCTGCCAGGTGAAGACAAAGCTTAAGACACTGGATATACCACCACAGGTGTAGAAGGCAACACAAAGACCAATATCTAACACAAGAATAAACTATGAAGTGGTTAACAAAAGATCAAGCTGACAAAGGTGTTAGTGAGCCTTAAGTTAACACCTTACAATGTTAAATGGGACATGTTCACACCTCTCTTCTCTATTATATCTTCCTCTTTCAAATATTTGCACTTCAGAATTCAGCTGTCCTAGACAAGAGTCACCTGCTTTTTTGCACCTCTTCTGTAAATTAACATTCAGCTGAAAACTTTTAAGCAAGGTTAAAATGGACTAGTGTCCAGGAACTTAATTTATGTTATTCTTTTATGTTGTTACTGTTGTTTCTATTGTGGTAGCCAATGCACAAAATGCTGGATACATGCGAAAATGATACTTGTCTCTATACATATCCAAGATGGGAAAATGAAGCATTGTGTCCCATTTCATAGACAGAAGAGACAGCTAGATGAACAAGTTGCCATCAGGTAAATGAGCGTGGATTTACAGCTCATTAACTACTCCATGGCAACTGTCTGTGTGGTTATTGTTCCAGAGTAAATGTGAGGTAGCTCTGACCCTTACTGAAAGTGAGGCAATGTATCTTGCATTTACCTGAGATTTAAGCATCCATATAAAGTAACTAATGAGCTGTAAACCCACTCTCTCTCTTCACACACTGCAGTTTCTTCATGTATCTGGAGGCAATGATATTTGTGTGACTTGTCTGGTGTCACTGAAGCAGCATGTGACAGAAGTGGGAATGTCCACCAGACCGACTGAGCTCCTGCAAACCCCACTCCTTGAGTGGCCAGAATTTTCTTGTAGAGCTGCTGTTCAATTGCTCGGCACATCTCTCTTCAAATGAGAGAAATTCACAAGCAAACTCAGCCACTGTTTTCCTCACTGATACAGCAGAGCATACGTATACCACTTATGCAAAACAGATGGATCGGTAAAAGTAGCTTCCAGATACAGTTTCTTCATTTCACATGTAAAATATTATTTACTTTTTCAAAGACTCTTAAATTTAAAGTTTTAAAGAAATTGATGCTTTGGGAATAGCTTTATCCTGTTTTATTAATCAGATTTCAACTCTAGCTAATCTAAAGTACAATTTACTGCAGAATCTAAGCAGTCTTTAGCTACCGTGTTGTGCATCAGGGTGGTGCATGACATGCCACAAGCTCGCAGAGAGGCTTCTTTCTTTTCCTTTTTTTCTCCAGTGACTCCTATGAAGTGATTACTAAGACTCCATCACACTGATTTAGGTGGACCATTGATACAAGCCACTGCCTACAGCCATTGCAAGTGTGTGATCATTGCTCTGATTTTTCAGTGGCACCATGGGAATAGAAGGCTGCCTCCTCAACCCCCTTGTTACGTTCTATGAAAAAAAAGAAACGCATGGGAAGAAAATCTGGACCACAGCATCGCAATATATTGCCATTTAAAATATCTACCAGTGAAATTATTTCATGTCCTGAGGTAGAACAAGAACATAATGCTGTTAAATACCTTGACAAAGTTCAATTATACACCTCTATCCATAAAGAAGGGAAATTAATTTTCTCAGTTCAGACACTAAATACATTATTTTTCAGCCTTTAAAAGCTCCCTCATATAATAATTGGTAAACCTCACTATTGATTTTATTATCACCATGCTTTTTTATGTCGTGTCTATGGACTAACGCATTAAAAAAGCAGAGTGGGAAAGCCCAGGACTCAGACTGTCTTCATGAATTTTAATGGATTTGATGAGTCTCTCCACAGCACTCCCTGTTTCCTGATAATCACTCAATTCCTCACTGCAAGGACTCTCTGGAAAATGTGAGTCATGCCTACAGGTCCTTTGGGATTTGACCCTGCTGTCACACTGACAGCAACTTCCTCATTTCATTTCATTGTGCAATATATTTCAAAGGATAACCCCAAACTTCTGGGATGCTTTCAGTTCTGGGATGCCCAGCTCTGACAGTACTGCAAAAGCTTGAATTTCATGAGGGAAGGCATAATGTAAATGGGAAATGCCATTGCTTTCTTTTACATTGACCACACACACCACTTTACTGACTCTAGTGAGCATCCTTCTTCTCTTTTTCTTTTTTAGCAGAGGTTACATCAACACTAGTTGATTAAACAGTGCTTGTAAACATCCCTGGGCTCAGTTTCAACCTGCACCAGCTAGTGCTTTCCCACGCAGTTCCTGGGCGTGATCTGGGGGTTAGACCACCCCAAGGCCCACTCCCAGCTCACAAGCAGCCCCACAAATTTGAAGACCGAAAGAGTTACCAGCAGAGACATCAGCCACCTCATGCCAGTTGGCCTTCAGAGTCCAGAAAAATCCCTGAAGGCGTCTAAGCGGAGATGGAGCCAGAGAGCCCGGCAGCTGCCTGGAGTCCCAGCAGCTGGATCTGTGGGAGCCTGGGGAGCTGCCCGGCAGGTCACTGCCAGAGCCGCGGGCAAGCGTCCCGGGGGGACAGGGACTGCATTTCCTGCTGGAAATTCATTGCAGTGTAGAGTATCTCTGGCCAGTTTAAACTGGAAAACTGTTCCGTGACTTCTGAACAGACCAAAATACAGGCTGTAAAAGGTGGCACTTCAATAGCCAGCTGTCCATGGACTTGATTTTCCAACCTTCTTGCCGTGAGGAGAAGGAAAAACAATAGAGTGCAGCTTGGAGAACAGCCTCATGGGAAGTCAGGCTGGCTGCTTGGAACCCCAGGTGAAAAAAAAACATTTCAGATTCCCCCCACAAGTTATATTTTTGGAGAGTTATTCTACTGCAGTGCTTCCTAGAATTTTGGATTTATTTTTTTTACTTTTTTGTCCTGCTTCATAATTATACATAATTATGTGATTTTGTTATGTTATGTGCTTAGTTAGGTTATGTACTTTCTGCAAGTGAGAAAAAATGTGCCAGCCAATTCTCCCCTTACTGACATCAATGGCTGTTGGCTCAAACACTCCGTGCAGGATTTTCCATCTTCTTATCAAGGGTTCCATACTTTCATGTGGTTCAATTTTTTATTTCTTCTGGGCATCCTTTTTATTTTGATATTTCTTTTCTCTTTGTTCTCCAAGTAATTCATTTTTAGCTCTAAATTAAGCAATTTGCTTTTAACCAGTTGGCATTTTCATCAGTCAGCATACCCAAATGTTCATTTGTACCTTCCTTAATTTCATGTACTATATCAGCATTTCCTGTAGCGGTAATGGCTTTCTGCAATGAGACTTACACCTCAGATTGCCCTGCTAGTTTTTCAGGCAATTATCTACTGCTTGTCCTTCTGGCAGGCACATTGCTATCTTCCCCACTGTACTTCGGTTTTGAGTGTAACATCAATCCACAGCAAGCGCCTACTACACTTGACACTTGTCTATGGAAATGTTAAGCTTTTAGTATTGCTTCGAAGAGCAAGAGGTCTTAATGCCAGCTGTCCGTACTCAGAATATCCAGTACTGGAAAACTCCAGTCATTTATTGGCTGTGGCTTTAGGGTTTCCTGCTCCTCTAACCTGCTCCCGTTGGTTCATACAGAGTCCATAGGGTACCTGGCAGTCCCGGTCCCCCATCATCCAGATCAGGATGTTTCTCCTGCCAACATTGCTTGGTTTCCTTTGCAGAGAAACCTAGGGCATGAGGTAGGATGGCACACATGCAGGCTTCAGCCCAGCATGGCATCAGGATGCATACAGGGTTCCCAGGAAATGGTCATGGCCCCTGGGTATGGACATAGCTATAAGGATCTCTGCAACACAGCACCAGAACAAATTCCTTCAGCTGTGACTGTCTAACCTACAAGAGAGATTTAAATGGTTTCTGTGATGGTTTTGGCTGGGCTAAAGTTAATTTTCTTCACAGTAGCTAGCATGGGGCTATGCTTTGGATTTGTGCTGAAAACAGTGTTGATAACACAGGGATGTTTTCGTTACTGCTGAGCAGTGCTTACACAGAGCCAAGGCCTTTGCTGCTTCTCACACCACCCCACCAGTGCTGGGAGTGCACAAGGAGTTGGGAGGGGACACAGCTGGGACAGCTGACCCCAACTGACCAAAGGGATATTCCATACCATATGGCGCCATGTTCAGCTTATAAAGCTGGGGGAAGAAGGGTGGGATGTTCAGAGTGATGGCATTTGTCTTCCCAAGTCACTGTTACGTGTGATGGAGCCCTGCTGTCCTGGTGATGGCTGAACACCTGCCTGCCCATGGGAAGCAGTGAATTAATTCCTTGTCTTGCTTTGCTTGTGTGCGCAGCTTTTGCTTTACTTATTGAACTGGCTTTATCTCAACCCACCAGTTTTCTCACTTTTACCCTTCTGATTCTCTCCTCCATCCCACAGGGCGTGAGTGAATGAGCAGCTGCGTGGGGCTGAGCTGCTGGCTGGGGTTAAACCACAGCAGATTGACACCAGTCAGCACCTACAGTCTGCTCCAGTTTTGCTCCTAAAAACCTAGCTGAAGACCGATGCTCTGCTGAGATTTGGAATAGGTGCTGCTGGGGAAAGAGACAAAAACCCGTCTGTAACTTGCGATATCCCTGCAGCTCCTACCCGATAATGCCTGTGGCCTTGGCTTCAGTTCACTGCATGGGAGAAGAGTAATTGCATACATTTTCTTGGGGTTGGGAAGAAACAAGGAAGAGGAAAAGACAAGCCTATCTGAAAGCAGTAGAGAGGACTAGACAACCAAGGTCATGTAAGTTGCAGAGGTTGAAGGGCACATGGCAAGTGCAGTGCTGGGGGACCCGAGACATGTGGGTCTGGGTGAAATCAGGCACATGTGGCACAGGATGGGTGTTAGGAGGAGAAGAACCCTGTGCCACGGTGTGGATGTAGTGCTTGGAGGAGAGAGAAGCTGCAGCGCAGAGTGGAGGGGATTTGGGGCCTGATTCACCAGGTAGGGATGTGATTTTGAGAGACTTCAAGAATTTGGCTGCAATGCCAACATGGGGTGTTCATTAATCTGTAAGAGCTGTGCTTCCAGATGTCCCATACTATTTTTTAGGGACTTGTAAAGCTATTGGAAAGTGACAGGGAGAAACAGTACATGGGATGTGGGGAAGAAGGGGGAGAGAGAGGGTGGAAGGTGAGACTCCAGGGAAAGGGAAACCTCCTCTTCAGTGGAGACAGAAAAAGAGAGCAAGAGGAAGCACAGCACTGCCTCAGCAGCCGCAATACTGCACATGTCAGAGAGAAACCCTGTTTCTTACATTTGCATATGCACATTTTTGTATCTGCTAATGAACCACACTTTCCTCCCTTATTTCCAGTGCCAAAAGATTATTAATTCCTGAAATCTGTTCTTACCTATTCCTTCCTGGCTGTCCTGTATGCATTTTCTAATATGTATTTATTTAGGAAGGTTAGTTTCTTGCTACACAGCAGAAATATTTGTGTTAAATCTACTCTATAAAGGCCCTAAAAACATGAAAAATGCTCTGGAAGCAGAAAAGAAATAGTTAGCAGGAAGGAAAGGGGGCGTTGCAGGAAAACTCATTTGCTGAAAAATGCAGCTTATGTCTTATCAATTTAATTCCAGATAAGTCTTCATTTTGCTGTGAAGACAGATGTGATAAATATGTTAATGGCAGATTTCGATAGTTCAGTTTGTAGAACTGCAAAGCCAGATGGAAGTGATAATTTTTCTTTCATTTTAATTTCGAAATAAAAAGCAAGAAAGCAAGAAAGTTCCTGATATCGTAACTCTGTAATGACTTTTTGAAGGATAATGGACCTTAGCAGAGAATGACGATTAACTATCATGCCCTGATACTTACTATTTTATTGAATTCCAGTTTCCCCGTCTGGAATTCTCTCTGCTTTCTTGCCAGAGTCAAGCAGATTACTGTCTGTGACTGACTTTTTCAGTTTCACATTCATAAAGGTATTTAGCAGCAATCCTAACTTGAAGCTTTTGAGTATTTTACTGATTCTACTGTTGCTCAGGCTAGATACATGCCTAAGCAGACCACTGAAAATAGCATTGGATGGAGCTAATCTCTCTTACTGTTTCTCAGGAGCCAAATACTGCCTTTTTTTAATTCCTTAAGCAGTGCACTTAGTGCCCTCAGGGTACTAGGAGTATCAGGGACTAAACTGCGGTCTTCCATGCCTTGATTACGGTTCCCTGATATTAAGGTATTAACATGCACTTAGCAGTATTTGGCATGGGCTCTTCTTTGAATGTTTAAATTTAAAACAAAGGCATTGAGGGACATATATTAACACCTTCTTAAATCTGTAGGATATTTACTTCTTGAACTGATAGGCAAAAAGAAAGCTAGAAAAGTTTTGCTGCGTGAATCCCCTTGAAGGGGAGGAAACTGTAGGTAGCAGGTAAAAAGCCTAAGGAAAGTTCAAGAAACAATTTTCAAGCCTCTTTTGTTCAGGGTCTCACCTGAAATCTTACTCTTGAGCTACTAAGTGAAAATTTGGTTTGTTATATTCACTATGGTGGTTCTAACTGTGGAAAGAACAGGCACATCTGGCTTGTTCTTTTAAAATGAATTTTAATTTCAAGAAGGTGAGGTCCTGACTGGTTCCTCCCATGGAATCCACTCTAGGAACAACTTGGCAAGAGAGTGAGGTGCTGCATTCTCAAATCAGTAGCACTAACTTCTAGGGGTTTATTAGGTCATTCTCATTTTCTAGCTAAGCTCACAAATCAGAAACTGAATGACTTAATCTATTTAATTCAACATGGCAGTAAAAGCCCCCCTGAGAACTTTATTCCAATAATTCCAGTGAGGAAAATGTGGATTTCTTGTGAATGACTGCCTGTATCCCAAGTTTTACCATTAGACAAAGGGTACAATTGTTGGTTTTGCCATCACTGTCCTCAGTTGAGGGTACTTATGGGTAGAGGTGATATTGATTATTAGATAGATATCCACTACTTGATATCATTATTAGATAGATATCTGATATTGGAAATATCAGGTTAATATCATTATTCAATACATGCTATTTTTTTTCTATTGTTTAGTTTGCATACATTTCCTTGGGGTTTGTCTTTGTTTATTCAATCAGCAAATAATATAAAATTGCAAACATGTATGGTCTGTATGTTTCTTACCCAAACAAAATGATTAGATGAGAGGGAGAGGGAAAGGGAAAGTCTGTACTGTACTGTGGAGGGGAGAGGAGAGATCCCCAGGCTCTGGAAATGAAAGCTGTGTCAGCAGGAGCCAAGCCAACTTAATTAGCCTTGTGAAGAGACTGGGCAGAGTGCTTGGTTAATGCACCTATATTATGTTTGAGAATTCATCTGTTGCCTCTAGATTTTGCTGAACTGTGAAAACACCCATGTCTCTGCAACGTTGCACCTTGCATGCAAGCAGAGGCAGTTCTTGAACTCGTCTGAGGTTCCAGTCCATACTGGCTGCTAATCTCATAAAATTCAGTGCCTAACATGACCAAAAAAAAAGTACAGTGAAACATACACTGTATAGTCCTGCTCCTGGCCCTAGTGTTCCCTTACCAAAGTCAGGGAACAGCAGGCAGAGACAGCTGGAGCCTCTCTGCCCTCACAGCCTTGCTGTGAGCTAAGAGGCAATCAAAGCACAAGCCATAGCTAGAGGTGACCCACCCTTGCAGAGCATCCTCAGGTATTGGCATAAACCAGCCGGATCTTAGTCGTCCGTGGACTCATGCAGCAACAGCATTTAATCCTGGAGCACCAAGCCAGCAGAGCTTCCCAACTGGTGGGCAAGGAAGCCATTCACCACCCTCCAGCAAGTAGCCAGAGCTCCCTAAACAGCAGGCAGGGAGCTGCCTGCAGGAGGAGCATGGCAATTCATACAGCACTAAAGCTTATTCCAGGCTGCCCTGCCACCTTGTCAGGCTTAAATCCGGCTCACTAGGAAGTTTGTCTGTTACTTATGCAAATAAATCTATGCAGAGTCACAAAATATGCAAAGAGGGGTATTTATCAGTTTGGCACAATCTCCAACTTTCTGAACCCTCAGACATCCCTGATACACATAGAAGAAAATGCCATCTCCCCTATGCCACCCCTGGCAGAGAGGCCAAGGCAAAGCCTATCCGCTACAATCCATGTCCTCTCAGAGGATTCACAGTGCTTGGGATAGAAGAGATAATGCATTCTCTGTGACTTTAAACCTATTATGTTACAGCTCAGGATATTTAATCTTATGAATAAGGGATCTCTTACTTGTTTCACCTTTCCAGGGAAGGAGATTTACGAGTCCGCATAACTCTAAGCAATCTGACTGTGGTTTATTATTTATTTATAACAAGTATGTGACAAAAAAATATCCTCTGGAACAGTCTGCTTAAATGCATTTCTTTGTCTGGACAGCTGCAGTCTAAGGTCACTCTCACTCATAAATGTGCAAAGGAACCTCAGCTCATCCCTCCCCTGCATTTACTGCTCTCTCCTCACTTCAGAAAAATATTATCTTTGGCACAACTCTAGTCTAGAATGAGCATCTACCTGTTGCTCTCCACATGCAGCCATCAGTAACTGCAGGAGGTCTGAGTCCTCCTGACAAGGGTACAGGTCTACTAGAAACACAACTTTGGGGAATTCTTGGCCAGTTCTGGAACCCAAGCCAGTACCAGGCTGAGGGCTTGCCTGTTAGCTCCAGGATCCAGTTTCTCATGTATCCTCCCTAGCCAACAGGATGGCTTATTTAAGCTGCTACAAACTGTAGCAACTGCACAAACTAGCAGAAAAGAAATTTCCGTAGTACAAGTAAAGACAGAAGAAAGTGACACAGCTTTTTGCTGTGTTACCCTTATCTGAGGGACCCGCCTTACCCATTCACTTCTCCTATGGTCTGTTGTAACCATCTCCCAGGACCTATGTGGGGCTGTGGACCTGCATGTGGTCTTGGAATTGGCACTGAGGGGAAGAACACCTCCAGCAGGCAAGGAGAGGTACTCACAAAGGCTCCCTTCCCAGGGTGGCTACAATTGGACCTTAATTTGATAGCAACACAAAAAAATAACTTTCCCTGAACCCTCCAAAATATAATACCATGAGTGAATACATTGCATTTAAAGTGCAGCACAATCACAATGCAGAGGCCTGAAAGAATTTGCAATGTTTTTCCTTCTGCAGCCTAAGTTACATATCACCTGGACAGTCTTGTTAAAGTCCATCAAGGTGCCTTTCAACATATGCAAAAAAGGTGAGGTGGGTTGACCCCAGCCAGCAACTAAGCACCCAACCAGCAGCTCACTCACTCCCCCTTGCATCAGGATGATGATTTAATCAGGAGAGAATAGTAAGAGCAAAAGCAAGAAAACTCATGGGTTGAGATAAAGACAGTTTAGTAAGTGAAGGAAAGAGAAAAAAAGAAGTGATGCAAAGGCACCACCTCCCACAAGCAGACTGATGTCCAGCCAGTCTCTGAGCTATGACTACCTTCCCAGACCAACCACCNCCCCAGCCAGCAACTAAGCACCCAACCAGCAGCTCACTCACTCCCCCTTGCATCAGGATGATGATTTAATCAGGAGAGAATAGTAAGAGCAAAAGCAAGAAAACTCATGGGTTGAGATAAAGACAGTTTAGTAAGTGAAGGAAAGAGGAAAAAAAGAAGTGATGCAAAGGCACCACCTCCCACAAGCAGACTGATGTCCAGCCAGTCTCTGAGCTATGACTACCTTCCCAGACCAACCACCCCCCTCAGTTTTTATTGCTGAGCATGACATTATAAGTCATGGAATATCCCTTTGGTCAGTTGGGGTCTGGTGTCCTATCTGTGTTCCCTCCCAACCTGCCTGCTGGGTGCGGGGCGGGGGTGGGTAGCCTGGGAAAAAGACAAGACCTTGACACTGTGGATGCACTGCTGTGTGACAGCCAAAACACTGTTGTGTTATCAGTGCTGCTTTAGTCACAAATCCAAAACACAGTATCTTACAGGCTTCTGTTAAGAAAATTTACTCCGTCTCACCAGACCCAACACAAAAACTAATGAACAAATGCATTGCCTTAGGTTAACCACAAAGAAAATTGTCCTAGAAGCAGCACTTCTTTCTTAACATCAAGTGCTATTCTAAAACAACTGCCCTTTTTATTCCAAATCTATTTGCCACTTGGGTAAGTGCAAAAACACACAGTCAAAAATATCTATGCAACCTGACTTTCTGTGACTTTAATTCTGCTATTTCCAGCTGAGCAAAATTATCTTTACGTCGTGAAAACCTATGCTTCCCCTTAATAAAGATTTAAATACAGCCACTTCAAGTCTTTCCCTCCACTTTTGCACTGGCGCAGTAAAGGATTATCCCCGCAAAATCACACGGCCAAGCTTTCTGCTGTGAGTAGGCATGGTTCTGTTGTTTTTCATGGATCAGTTAACACACGCTGGAGCTTTTAGCCATTGTGGTCTATAACGGCTAATTTGCCTATTACGGGGAACTGAGAGCCATCTGTGTACATGACATAAGGATACACCAGTGAAATGGAGACTGTAAACTGACAGAACATGACCAATGATTGCAAGAGATTCAAAGACAAGGTGGGATGCCTTACCTTTGGAGCCTGTAGTACAGCAGACACATCTTGCTTAGGTACTGCAAAAACAGGTTTTGATGCAAGTGTTTTTGGCTTTTTGGGAGGCCTGGGTGGTGGATGAAGGGTTTGGTTTTCGTATCTTCGCACCATATAGTATTGCTCTTCACTGATCTCTTCCACTGTTGTCTTAGTCGCAGGAGGTACAACTGTCTGGACTTTTTTGCTGAGCAAATGGACTGACATGTTTAAGCGATATACAGGAATCTCCCAGCTCTCCACTGGACTGCTGGTGCTACTGATCAGCAAATAAGAGTCTGTGATTTCTTCTTCAAACTGCAGACCAGGCACAGCAGCCAAGACATCTTCCTCAACAGAAAGGTCCCTCACAGACACTTTGACATTAAAAGGCAAAGGGAATTCTTTGCAAATCTCAGAAAGCTGGTACTGTTTCTTGTCATGTATCACTTCCACAAAGTCGCCTTCCATGTACATAGGGAGGAGCACTTTCTTATATGTATCACTTAGTATTTGTTCACAGGCAAAAACGTCTATGACTTTCTTTCTTTCCTCATACAGAACTTCACTAGTCTGGCGTTGCTGAACTAGAAACTGGTCTCCAACTGAAACAGAAAAAAGCTCTTTATGAGGGAAATCAAAGGCTTTAGTTGCTACAACATGAAGCTGTTCCTTTTCACTTCTTGCTATCTCTAAGTCATAGGCAGTTGGAAACTCCCGAGGTCTTCTCTTGAACTTTCCTTTGTAGCTCATAGGGATTAAAAAATGTCTTTTGGGGGAATCACTTCTGATCTCAGAGGCTAGGATTCTTGTTGCCTGGTACTTTTTGTAGATGACGATCTCTTTCCCCGTATACAAGAAGTTATAAGGTTTTTGGCTTCCTGAAGGCCCTTCCATTATCTCAGCAACCATAGGAAATTCCTTGCTTGTTCTCTCAAATACATCTTCCAAAGACAGTGGTTGAAGGAAAGAGCTAATATCATAACAGTCCGTTATATCCTTGACCTCAACATCTAGATCTGAGAGGATATGAACTATGTCCTTTCGAACTGAAAAGAAAAAGAAATACATTGATTTTTGTTTTCAAATTGACATTGGAATAAAATATACGTGTCCAGTTGGCCAGATACAAAAGTACCTTCCCTGAGGGGTGCACCTCCATATAGTAACACGCACAATTAATAGGGCCAAAGTCTAACTGTTTTAATTTGAGAAATATGGCTATAAGATATGCAGGAGACATCACAAAGGAAGAGAGAAATAAGAGGAGATGAGAATGTGTGTAAGTTAACAAAAGTTTAAGACAAAGGCAAGGGAAAAAAAAAATCCAGTTCACTATCTTTCTTATAGCACCTCCATGTTTAATCAGCTGTTTATCTTATCAAACACTTTTTCTTGAGTACAAGATATATTTCTATTCTTTTATTTCATAGTAACTTATGGTTTCTCCAGAGAAATGGGTGGGGGAACATTTTTAATGAATAAATAGCATTTGAACCTATTAACACATTTTGTTGCTGTGACCAGTCTGGGAGAAATAAGATATTTTGATATTTATAAGAATAAGGAAAACATCTATGATTATTAGAAAATAATATCACTTTTTAAAAAAGGCAAAATCTTTGTGTAACAAAGTCTAAGTTTCTTGTTAATGAATGAAGAAATTTCTACCATAATGGTCCTCTGTGGAACTCTTGCATGGTTTTCCGTGGCATCTGGGTTTATTACTATCAGAACCAAGCCATTGAGTTTAACAGTCTGACAGGGAACAACAACCCTTTTATCACAACTGAACTTGCAAAATTTTGGATGCAAAACTTCCAAGCACAAAGCTGACTATGCAATTAAGGCTTGTTTAAGAATTTGGCTCCAGATCAGTGAAGCCGCAGATCACTGACCAGGGCAGTAAAATTTAACAAGCAAATAATATTTAATGACTCTCTTCAATAAGACTTATTCTGCTCAGACCTGCACACAAGGATAGTATAACCTGGATTCACATTTTCTTGTAGCAGGACATACCAATATTTTATACTTAAAAGTCAGTATCAGATTTATTTTATATGATAGAGTTTTATGACAGTGGCTCAGGATCTGTTTATTCCAACTCTCCTTTTGTCACATTGATGCCTTCAGGTGACAAACATCCTGAGCACCACAAGGGAAAGTCAGAGAAGAAGGAATGACTGGTGAAACTGAAAGTTTTTTATGGGCATTCGAGGAGTTCCACACACATTGTTTGTTCATTATTAAGAATGAGACGTATAGAGGATTCCTGCCCACAGCCTGTGAAAATGTAGGCTGCTATCCCTCTTATCAGGAATCTTTTTTCTTGAATTGTGGATAGTATTTCTCATACTTTATCTTGTGTCTATTTACAGTTCTTCTAAAATTGGGGAAAATCCATCTTTCATGGTCCATGAGAAAGTAGTTAATCATGTACCATGAAGCCTACTTTTCAAGTTTGTATTAAATAGTTGTTTAGGACATATTTAATGATTCTTAAATGTTGACACGCTACGAAACATAAATGGGCGTGAAATAAAATTCAATAAATACAACTGTCACTGAAATATCTGATCGTAAGACAAGTGAACACAGACATTTCTGAATCTTCAAAAAGCTGTTTAGAAACATTAAATTCTTATTGATTCTGCACCTATATCTAAGTGGGTATAGGAATACACCATGTGAATCCAGCTTCAGGAGATGGGCTAGATTCCTGAATCTAGCTAGAGTTGTAGAAAACAAAGTATTTTATCTTGTGAAGATATACTTTCCAAACTCCCACATTAAATCACATCGCAAGGACAACTGAATATCTCATGATAAGCATTTAACAACTATAGTATATTGTGCTAACAGTCTCTGCCCACTTTTATTTCTTTCTCTTTTATCCATTTACTTACATCATTCATCAGAGAAATCTCAACTATGAAAAGATTTCCTGCTTAATATCCTCATGAATGACATCGCAGCAAAACCTTCCCAAAAGCTAAGCTCCTATCCTGCAAACTTTAACGGGATAGGTGCCTCAACAGGTAGAATTGCAGCAAGTTTCCATCTACTGCCTGAGCTGTCCTCAAGCAAGGTCGAACATTTTAGTTTAAGCTGCTTTTTTGCTTAGGTAGGTATCAGTTCACGCAGGGTACGCTATGCACAAACACATGAGTCATTACTGCAGCTCAGCTATTCAAGTCACCATAACTCAGGAGCATTTCACTGTGTGTTTATACCCTTGTACACCTTCTAATTTTATTCCTGTGACTAATTTCACTAACAGGTTTAAAGTAAGGCATAGATATAGATATAGACATTGGTAAGAACAGAACCCAGCATTTTCAGTGTTTTGGTGGAACAACTAGAACAGTGTTAATGTGACATGGACAAAATATTATTTTTTTAATAAAAACTCATAACACAAATTACAGCTTTTAAAGACATTGGTTTTCTAATATTTTCCTGTTTCCTCAAACCTAGAGGTTTCAGAAATTGTTCATGTGCCTTGTCTGTTTATATTCTATTGATATTTGTTTCTGCAATAGAGTAAAATAATATGGTTTTGCTTTCTGCACTATCTTCATCCTGAAAAATAAACGGTAGTTGACCGTGTTACAACATGTATGCCTATATTCTTTTTCTGCCTCCTAGCCAACCATAAATGATCAAGTGGCTTCTCCATGGCCAAAGTTGGAGACACAAAGACAGAATCTCAGAATTGAACAGAATTCCTATCTCTACTTTTTCACTATGACGTGTATTTTATTTGCAACAATGATTTAATTGTAGTGATCAATAAAATGGCAACAGAAAGAAATGCAAGGTAGCTATCTGAATTAACAGCTGATAAAGGAATAAAAAAGGCAGTATTATTTTTATCTTTCTTGATTTTGAAACTAGCATCAGTGGCAAATATGCCTCAGGAATTCTTGACCAAACTGAATCCTTCCTCACTATTTTAAGCAATTTTTGTGTATTTAAGGGTACTTTGCTATACTGAGTTTAACAGAACATTGACTTTACTTCCTACTTACATTTCATTACTGCCTGCACTTCATAGACAGGTGTGAGAATCAAGCAACCATCAAAATTCTCAGGAAGTGGATTAGAGGAGTCCCACATATGTAAAGTATTGGAAAGTTTGACAATCCGGTTTCTGCACTTAGGGATTTTCCATTCTGCAATCTCTTTTAGGGTGTATATCTGATCATCTTCACACTCGTAGAATTTCCCTTCTTGTGAAAGGGGTAGAGTAAAGGAATGAGACCGGTTATTTCTGACCACGTCACAGTTTACAGCCATTGTTCCATTGACCTCTTCCACTGAGTTGAAGGTGATCTGCTCACCGTTTTTGATAGTGAACCTTGCCAATTTTATATCCTCTGGGCTGTAGAAACATGGATGGCCAAATCTTGCTGGACCAATAGAGACTTTTCTTGTAATTTCTTCAATGCTGCCATATGGAGTTTTATCTGCCACAACCTTATAAAGACCTAGGAATAGAAAATTCGCATTGTAAAAAGGGAAATACACAAAGCAAGCCATGCCAAATTTTAGACTGTGAATGCAATAAAAATGGGGAGCAAAGCACATCAAACAATTCATAGGTGATAGTTTGGTTGCCAGAAATGTGACCTCGCAAAGATAATATCAGCTACGTGATACAATATATAGGTGGCTGTAATTAGCCCTTTCTACTCTGCATCTAATTTCTGATGTCCAACATTTTTACGTCCATGGTAAAAAATTTTCTTTGCCATAGAAAAGAGAAAAATTATCTTAAATTCTTATTCATCTTCTCAGGAAACCAACCTTTAAGAAATAAATGCAGACATGGTATGAGGAAGAGCAACATGAATGTGATCAGTGAAATGCAAGATAAGTTTCTGCCTAAACATCAGTACTACACATTCTTCCACACAGAGTGGGGATTCCTAAGCCAAGTATGTTTAAAGATACATCACAAATGAAAAAGTAGCACCTACAGATAAGAACGAGCAAAGGAAATTGATTTTAGCATATCTGATCGCCCAGACCACCAGATGGAGTAAGGCAAAGTTTCGGTGTTGTAGTTTGGGTGATGTAGCACTCTGGCCATCACAAGGCAATTAAAGTGCTGAAGTTCTGCAAGGCAGAAGCTGCATCTGAGCCTCCCTATCCCCTAAGGACATTATTATTTCATGTTAATCATGCCCCTTGGAGCTGTCTCATTAGGAGTTCACTTCACAAGAAAACTGTGTACATTTCTATATTTGCGTGAGTGTTTTCACAGAGGAAGATGAAGTGGATGGTTTAGAGGACTGAACAGTGGGGTTTAACTGAACTGTGTGATTCAGCTGTCTTCTTCCCCAAGAGCAACAGCACGAAAGCTGCCTCATGGAATTACACTGCAGCTTCCTGGGACAGGCACTGACTAAGGCTCGCTTCTGAGTGAATATAACTGAACATAGAGGTTATTCCTAGGCCAAGTTTGCTAGCCACAAATTAACCAGCATCTACAGCTACAGTGACAAAGAAGCCAAGCTCCCTGGGAGATACAGTGGCTTTTCTCCTTCCTTCCCCCAAAGCCAACTAGCAGAAATCCTATGGCCCCACTGATCTACATTTTTGCTTCCTCTGGACTGCACAAAGGGCACTGTGTCTTTGTGGTAAAGGAATGCTCCCACCTTGGCAGTTTTGGAGGAGGCACGGAATGGGGACTTAAGGAGTGTTGCTGGGCACCACTAGAGACTCTTTCATGGTACCTCCACATCTTGTGAGTGGTTTCTACCATGTCTACAAGGGTTTAAGTGTCCCATCCAACTGCCCCCAGTCATTTAGCAAGGGAACTGGGTCCACACTGGCTAGGACTCCCTTGTTGTGGGAACCAGAGTGTGAGAAAAGCGCAGTATGCCCCAACAGATACCTGGGTCTCAGCAAGGTGGGATGCTGCCAGAACACAGTTCCTGCTGGATGTTGGGAAAACACTCACTCCCTTCTCCAGACCTCTCCTGATTGTGGGATTATTTAACAAATTAGACTGGGGGATTGCTTCAGTTAAATATAACCTCCAAATTGCTTATTTTCTCCTACACCTTTTCCCTTACTGACTTTCACCAGTGACTGCAATCAACACAACTGAGGGATCTGCATGGAAGCAGAGGCTCCTTAGGATTGTATTCTTTAAAAAGGATATATCAAACCATTCCCTCCACCACAACAGCTTTTTATTGTTTGTTTGGGTTTTTTGTTTTGGCCACAGAATTCCTGTGATTCTGGCTTGACTGTAACAAAACCTGATACTTTCACTTCATAGCTTTAACACCCTTCTTGTTAAAGGAGATGTTATTAAGATTCTGTCTGTTGAGTAGCTTTTAACTGAATTTATCACCAGATTGGGCATGTTTGGTTCTAGGTATCCCGTGAGGCCACTGTGGGAACTAACTTGTCAGCAGCGTAAACAGCATTAGCCTATTTGATCCACTGCAGAACTAGTCACTAGTTGTGCCTGTGTAACTGCTTTCTGCAATTCTGTGCCTCCATGGTTGTCTGACAGCTAGCTTTTCCTGTGGGAAATTAGTACCCTTGTGCAAATACATCCTCCTCATATATGTCCTCACTGTAGGAAAGCCTCCAGGCTTTTTTTCTGAGCTGCAAGAAAGCCACATCCATGAATGTAGCTGCACAAGTACAAAGTACAACTTCAACACGCTTTTCTTTCTCATTGGTATTGGTAATGTTTCTCACAGTCGTTTTTAACAAAATTATGAACAAGCAAGATATCTACCCCAGTCCTAATCAGTAATGGAGCTGTCAGTGCAGATCAAGACAAACTGGTTCATCATCATTTAGACAATATCACAGTGACAAGACACCAATGACAAACTGAAATTGTGGAAAAGACAGCATCCCCCAAACAGTGTTCCAGTGTCATGCTTTGCAAGCACGAGATGGGCATCATCTCCCGGCAGTGCTGGGAGGAAACAAATAGGAATATTCTTCATTAAAAAATGCATTCAAAGTGCATATGATGTATCCCAAAGGCAATAACTATGTTTACCCATCTATGATACAGAAGCAAGCATATTGCCCCTAGAAAACCTCCAGAATTGCATTAAAAAGCCTCCATAAACTATGTTAGAAAAAACATTCCCAGCTGAAAATATTTGGCAATGTAAAGGTATGAGAAACATTCTTCTCCTCTATGAGTATGGCAGTAGACTCAGGCTCTACTAATTTTGCTGGGACTATGGAGCTACTTGGAAGCCAGCTATTTCAGCAACAAACTGAGGAGCATCCTGGGTTGGAAAGCAGGTTTCATATGGAAGCATAATTACCAGATCTCATAAAAAAATAGACAACTGATTATCCCCTCGAGCCCAGGCAGACTGGCTTTGTCAGGGTTCAGAGCAGAAAAATCTTCACCTTCTGTTCTGCTGGATTTCTTAATTTTGGTAATAGAATGCTTGCATAGGCAACTAAAGAGCCATGTGGCCTTGCATACTTAGCTTCTGTATTGATGAGACCTATGAAGTAGAGGCACCTAATAGCCACCTGTTTATGCTTATGATTATGTAAAGTTCCATATGTTTCTCTCTATATAGAATATATAAGAAGTTATTTTGGTATGATGGGTGAAAGTCACTGTGGTTCCTATCTATCTGCCATAATCTGCCATAGCATCTTCTTATAAAAGTTGTCCTTCATATGATATATAATTTAAAAAAAGAAAAACCAACCAACCAACCAATAAAAAACCCCACCACAAAACCAAAAAAGCCCATTATCTGGAACCATCCACAACCTTATTAAAATCATTATGAATCAAATTACAAACTCAAATGTTTTCCAAACCTAAGATAGCAAGGAAATCTCCAGAGTAGGAGACATATGGTAAGTTTGAGATGTTAAAGATTGGACATTTTGAGGTCAAAAAAAATATTTTCGTATTTTTTCATAAATCATAAAATGACTGAATCAAATTCACTTAGACTTTCCTAAGAGAGCTTAGTGGACTACTGGGGGGAAAGACAGATGGAAATAGCAAACCTGGAAAAAAGTCCAGCTGGTTTATCGAGAGCTGGCATTATTGCTCCTATAGATCTACTTTTTAAATGTAATCTGTTCTACAACCAAGTGCACTAATGCCCAATAGTTTTGGAGAAAATTACAGATAGAGACAAGAATAACTACACATACATAATAACTACAGGAATGTATAACCATTGTCACACTGCATGAATCCTCTGCACCTAGTGGCATTTCATTTAGGTGAAGTGCCTGCCTAGCCATAATATGATAATTAGTAAGCTCCAAACCTAATGAGCCCATCATTTTCAAGAAAAGTTTTAGGCATTGATGTAAACTTTGGGAGAGAGAGAGCGAGAGTTTGAGAATCTGAAAAAATTATTTTCACTGGTATGGGAGAGATAGCATAGCCCAAGGATCACCCATTTAGTCCAGTGGGAAAGCATGTTTTGATAGAAGGGTATTTTTACCACCTTTTTACAGAACAGTATATGCAGCTCTCTTTAACTGGTTATAGAGTGATTACAGAGCTACTGTCCTGTAGCTTTACAGACTTCCCATTTTCAGTTTTGATTAGAGTTCTGAAGGAAAGGAGTATCCTTTTTATTCTTTCTTTTTCTTCCTTCCCCCACAGAAAAATGAAAACCAAAAAACCACCAAAACCAAAAAGCCAGTAGTTAGACTCACTTAGTAGAGCAACAAGTAGTCTTCAAGGGTAAAAACATAGCAGAAAGACCTGTCCCAGACTAGCAGCTTCTGTTCCCCAGGGTAATGCAGAAGACTGGAAAGACCTGAGTTTCCAACTTCTCCGGAGCTGACTTTATTGCTATTCCTCTTCTCCCCCACCTCCACCACTCGCTCTGCTACCTCCTCTGCTCCACCTACTCCAGCATCCTCCTCTCCCCACCCTGCCCCAAGGGCCTCTCTCCTATCTCTCCATCATCTCCTATCAAGATGAGCCTTTTAGTGCCTTAGCCCTGTTCTTCCATGCATGTACTGCGTGGCCACAGACAAGTCTCCTGTCTTGTGGCTCTCAGAGGCTGAGAGCTCAAAGGGACAGCCGTGCTCAGCTACGTGTCTGTCAGACCACGTAGGAATGGGCAGCAGCAACTGCCATGAACATCCTGAGAACAAGGACACCCCAGCAATATTTTTGCAGAAGAAAGAATATAATAGAACAAAATGAAATCATTTGTGCTGTCACGCAGTTCAGGTGTTGTGCAAATTACCTGTCTCTGCTAACTTGTTAGCAGTGAAAACTGTAGTTTAAAATGCCGTTAGATGTAGCCATTGAAGTGTCTAGAGTAACAGCAGACTTTTTTTTTTTACCCAGTGTATGAGCATAGAAAGAATAGTCTGGCCCTCTGAGGCATGAAAAAGAACAAATTAGAATGAGGATAAAATGAAATAACACAGATAGTGAACTTGCGGTTGCAGCGGTTTCTCTAATGCAAAGGGCAGATTAGGCCTTTATCAAGGATCTGATTTGCCAGAGCAGAAAAGAGGAATTCTGTAGACTGCAAATATGTTCAGAAAGACAAAGAGTAAGGCTCGTTTAAAGCCAATGAGCCCAGTTCTTCACTCATAGAAATGCTATCCCCAGAGTAACCTAAATAGAAGCATTGCTTATTTATGCCAGCATGCACATGGTGAAAGGATACATGAGACCATCACATGCAAATGATAACTCATGACAGAGGAAATGGAAAATAACATCAAAGCAAAATATTTCTTTGCAACAACACTGGCAAGAGAGCAATGTATGTGCAATGTAAATACAGTGCCGGACTCCTAGACACCTGCGGATGTTTTTACTGAAGTAAGCCAAGTCAGTGTGAAAAAGATCATGTGCAATTCGGTTCTGTGTTTTGTTCCAGAGACAGGGGCAAGTCAGCAACATTCTAATACAATGTTTTGTTCAGAGCTTAGAATTTGTATGTAATAAACTGAAAAGGAAAAAAGTCAAGAAAAAGCAGAAACTAGGACATGTTGGCTGTATAAAGCAGAATCTTTCTTCAGTGTCCTGGTTTCAGCTGAGAGGGTTAATTTTCTTCATAGTAGCTAGTTGGGGATATGTTTTGGATTTGTGCTGGAAACTGTTGATAATACAGAGATGTGTTTGTTCCATGGAGCTGTTGTTGAGCAGCGCTTGCACAGAGCCACGGCCTTCTCTGCTTCTCGCATNGGCTGCATGGTGCTCAGCTGCCAGCTGGGGTAAAACCACGATACTTCAGCTAAGAACTAAATTAGACAAATGACAAATTTACATCTTACCAAAAAAACCTCTTGAATGCATAAGAGTACATGTACAGAGAGAAACAAGAAAGTGGTGTTCCCTGTTGGGCTAATAAGAAGTGTCATTACGCTCCTCTTCAGTGCTGCTGTTCAGTAATATCCATCATGTGAAGGATAATAATGATAAATTTCAGCAAAACAAACTCTGAATTAATTTTTCTAGTGAACTAACCCAGTTTTCTAGAACACTAGTTGGGACAGTTCATAAGTATACATGCAAATTGTAGTGATTAGACCAAATTTGAAAATGTGCTCAATAAGGCAACAACATCCAAATGCCAAGTTGTAAAATTGAACACTTGAATGCAAACAAATCCAGATTCACCAGGTTCAAGCATTTGAAATCACAAGTCATTCTGTTCTAAAAATCAGGAGATTCAACATTAATAAATGTAGGATTACTTTTATCACTCAGTTGCATTGGATATTTTAGGATTCAAATGTTCAAACCCAACTGCCAGTAAAGATTTAGAATATGACTTCCTATATGTATGTGTATTTTAGAGATAGAAGACATTTTTAATAATAGCAAAGAAGCTTGGATTTCAAGAAAAATACCAAGTATCTTGAGAGTTCACAGTACGGCAGTACTTCAATATCTCTAGATAGCCACAGATAATTAAAATGTCTTTGATCACTACATTTGAGCCCTACCAGTGCTTGAAAATGGAATTCCAAAGAGGTCTTTTAATTAGCGGTCATACAAATGGTTCTAACTCACCAAGTAAGAAAAACATGAAAGTAAATTGAGGATCTAGTGGGTAAAAGAAAATGATATATAGGACTGTTTCAGAGAGAAATCTACATTTGGGATATGGAAAATGAAGGCATGGCAGAAGCTATTTTCCTGTGGAGTTCAGATGAAACATTGCATTCCTATGCACTTTTACATTTTATTTAAGAAGTGTGTCTTGCCTCCCTCTGCAGAAAAAAGCACATACCACTTTGGGCACTGGCATAACCTAACCCATATACATGCATGTGCACACGTCCATCTCTGTCTCCAGTCCCTGATCTTTGCAAATCAAGTCTTCATCCTTCTGCCCTGCTCCAAGGTCCAATCTTTGTCTATCCGTTTTCTAACTTTGTTTGCCTCCTCTACTTCCCACACATGGATACTCACGGTCCAGCACTTCTCCCTCTGCACTCCAATCACTTCCCTGTTTAACACAGCTGGGCCCTAACAGTAGAGGAATAGAGATGAGAGCAGACTTGAAAAATGAATAAATATGACAGGTGCTGAACTAGATACTCTGGGTACAGTACTTGGCCAGCTCTCCCTAACAAGGCCTGTGCTGGTTTTGGCTGGGCTAGAGTTAATTTTCTTCATAGTAGCTAGTATGGGGCTATGCTTTGGATTTGTGCTGAAAACACTGTTGATAACACAGGGATGGTTTCATTACTGCTGAGCAGTGCTTACACAGAGTCAAGGCCTTTGCTGCTCCTCACCCACCCCACCAGCGAGCAGGCTGGGGGTGCACAAGGAGTTGGGAGGGGACACAGCTGGGACAGCTGACCCCACCTGACCAAAGGGATATTCCATACCATATGGTGTCATGCTCAGCATATAAACTAGGGGGAAAGTTGTCCAGGGGCTACTGCTCAAGGATTGGCTGGACATTGGTCAATTGGTGGTGAGCAATTGTTTTCCATTTGCATCACTTGTACCCTTTCAATTCTCTTTCCCCCCATCCTGTTGAGGAGAAAAGTGAGTGAGCAGCTGTGCGGTGTTCAGATGCCAGCTGTGGTTAAACCATGACAAGGCCACATGAACAGAGGAAGATATGTTTCAAGTAACAAGTCAGTACTGCATGCCAAATTTCAAGTCCATCCTCCAAAATATGGATATTTTGGGCCTTCTCTATAGAACAGTTGAAGTTCTTTTTAAGCAGACAACCACATTCTTTTTCTTCAAATTCTGTTTCCAGGCATGGAGCAGCCACTTTGGCCACTGGAATTAAAAAAAAAAATTAAAAAAACCCCAAAATTATAAAGTATTAAAAGTATTTTGTATCCAAAATAATAAAAAAACTAGTAATAATAGTAAAATAAATTATAGGCTGAGCACACACCTAGGAGAGTTCAGCTGAGACAAAGTTTCCAAAGTCATAAGTAACTGAAAAGATTTTTGTAATAATTCTTACACTGAGTGACCTCAATTATAGAAAGCATTACTACCAAACATTATAACATTAATAATTTCTATCCAGGCTTGAAAAAGAACTGTAAGAGCTGAAATTTAAAAATGAGTTGATTGTGTCTTGTGCCATCTGATAAAATTGTATCCTTGACATCTGAGCTGTAACCTTAAACAAATATCAATCAAGACAGCAAATCAATAAAAAGAACAAAGGTGATTACTCAGGGTTATAATTCTTCAAAAACATGTATTCATGAAATACTATACCCGGAAAATTTAGTGGTAATTCCACTTTGGCTGAAACCCGGCTGACTTCATTATTCTCACAGATACTTGCTATGAGTTTATTAATTTTGAAGCCAATAACTTTAATGACTTCTCCTGTTGACAGGCAGCATTCATTTCCAAACATTTCATAGATGGAACCTGAAAAGAAATACAAAAGGAAAGAAAAGCATTATTCAGCTTTTTCTCACTTTGTCAAGTATCTTTACCTTTTTGAATGAAAGCAAAAATACTTAAAATAAGTTATATGAAATAATACTTATCCTGCAATAACCTAATTTTCATTTGCTTCCTTAGTGTCATGAGAAAATCCATCTTGGGACTGCAGTGATCTCTAGATCAGCAATATGTGCACACTATTCTTAGATGCGTGGAGGGAGAACAACATCTGAAGAACCTACATTTCTAAGTTACTAGACCAAAACGGAATGAGGCAGAGCATAGGATCACCTGGGTCATCGCAAGCTGCCTGCTGAAATCAGCAGGCAGTGGAGCTCGGGCAGGAAAGGTGCCTCTGCACAGCACAGGGCATAGTATATCCCATAGGAAACAACAGACTACAGCAGAAGGCAAAAAAACATAGACCCTAGAGGGTGCCCAGGGAGAGGCCAGGAGACATCAAAGTGCAACCAGCATTTGAGCTTTCTGTAACAACAGAAAACCTGAAGAAAGTCCAAGAAAATGGAAAGCTGGCAAATTAAGTGATAATCCTTGCCTCATGCTGAAATGAACCTACTGATTCTGACCTGGCAGGAAAAAAACATCTTTTTTGTCTGTGATGATCAGAAGTGTGAGTGCAGGATCAAGGCAATCCAACCAAGCATTTCAGAGCTTCCTCAGAAAAACTTGGAACTGCAGCTTGCCCTGCCAAAAACACCCTCCCTTCTCCATTCTTGCTGTGGTCAATCTGTGCTGTTTCAGAAGCAGGGACAGCAGGGAAGAATAACACAAAGCCAAAACAAAAGCCAAGTTATGCAGAAGAAGGAAAATTCTTCCTGGTCCTGGAGATTAGTAGAAGCTTTGAGGCATGGGATTAATTAATTATATATAAAGGCAATGCAGCAAACACATGCTGATTAAGTCTTCTTTCAGTTCCATTTGTAGATAGAAATACATTGAGCACAGAACATCAGAAATGTTGACTTTAATGCTAGCTTCTGTCCTTCTGATGCTGTGCAGTTCCTTCCAAGAACTTATCAAGCTCTGTCTTGAAGTGATGTGGAAGTATCCACTCTGGAATCCCATCTCCGAATTTCATTTCCCTCGTGGTCAGTGTATTCATTTGCTCTGTTACTAACAATGCTCTGCTACTTAAAATACTTTTTTCCTCATTTCTATTTCTCCCTTCCCCAAAGGGTTTGCAAGGTTAATTTTGCCCTTCTCTGGTCACATTTTTGGTAAAAATCCAGAAGAAACATATTCTCTTATCTCCTATGAGAATATAGATTTTCCTTCCCACAATTCCTCTAATAGCCCTTTCTTGCATCTTGTTCAGTTTAAAGGGTTTTTTTGTTTTGTTTTGGTTGGGTTTGGTTTTTTGTTGTGTTTGTTTTTTTTTTTTTTTCCTTTTAACTTAGCAACTAGTATACTCTCAGGCAATAAGAGATATTTAAAACCTGACCTTTGGCTATATAGTAGCAATCAATAATAGAGATGGCCTGTACTGAAATAGTGCCATTGCCCGCAGAACTCACTTCCCACATAAAGTAACGTCCTCTACTCTACAGGCCTCTTTGCAGGTGGGAGGCAGGAAAAGATGGTTTTTAATTATGGGGGGTTTTTGTGTTTGTTTGTTTGTTTTTTTTTCCAGGTGCCATATCAGAATTGCAACTATTAGCCAAATGATTTTCCTGATGCTAAGTCTAGATCAATTCCAGTCATGACCATAGCCTGGTCTAATGAGCATGTCTTACTGAGTCTAGGGTATATTTATCAACTCTGCTGCTGCACTTGCAGGTGACAAGCACTTGGTTACCACCTTGGCCTCGCTGCAAGTCACTGGGAGATCAACTCAAGCAAAATTTGGTCTAGTTTTAACCTAAACCCAAAGCCTCAGTAGAGCACACAGAACAATGGGGTTATGTCAGGACAGGAGGATGAGAGTAACACTGAGCAACTGGTTAAGTATACCCTGGAAGACAGGTTCAGTTTAGTTTACATGGAAGACATGTCCAAGCAAACCAAGCAAAGTGTTTGTGCAATGCTCTCACAACTGAGATGGACACCAGGAAATCCCCAGCTGCTCCCCTGAAGAAGACAGGTACTGATGCACATTTTTAACCCTATATAGAAGAATCTAGGTTAAAAAAAAAATGTAAGTCATATGGCAGATGTTTTCAGCAGGCTGGATATGACAATATTGCCTGGTTTCCCTCCTTGAGAATCCTACATAGGATCAAGGAGACTGTTGTACTTAGATTCTAAACTCCTCCTTTCTGTTGAACACCAGGGTGATGATTAGCACAGAGATATTCTGGATTATAGTGCCACACAAATATCAACCACAGTCAGGTGAAAGAATATGCTGATTATGCATCCTTTCAACCAATCTGGTGCTAAGCAGAAGGCCAAGAGAGCTGCTGCCCTTTAACTAAAAAAAGAACAATCTGGTTTTCTTATTGTAAAGATAGTTCATTGTTGTTTGCTTTCCCTTTAGTCCCTGAGCAATTCAACATCCACTAACTCAGATGTCTCCACTGGATATTGCTACAGGTCCCATCAGTAGGCTGGCTTCTGCTCTAAGAAACACATGAGGAATTATCATAGCTCTCATTGCTTTAGCTGAGCTCCATAGGATATTTTATGACAGTCAGAAAAGTGTATGTGCGAAACCTATTTCATATTAGAGTGAGAGGGAGAGAAAGATTGAGCTGTTGTGAAGAAGGTAATATTCATTTTGCGCTGAACCACCTCACTCTTCACATCAGACACAGTAGGGATCACAAGCAACCATGATATTATTAGATACAGGGAATCCCAGAGGACCCAGCATGATGAGCTCTGCATTATAGGAACATGGAAAGATGAGCAAAGAATTCTAATATTCTCACCCTCAAACAAATATTTGCGAAAGTCCATCCCATTTTGGGATGGCAAGGTTAGGTTAGTGGTTGGACTTGATGATCTTAAAGGTCTTTTCCAACCTAGATGATTCTATGATTCTATGATTCTATGAAAATGGGAGCTCATGGCTTCTAGAGGCCTTTTTTCTTCAGTGCAGATTTAGATCCAGCTTCTCCAGATTACTTCACTTAAAAAAGACTGCTAGAAACCATTTAACATATGAAAGTAACTACACTGACTAATTGTGGGCTTTGGGAACATTTGCATTCATCTCTGCTGGACAGCCTTTGCAAGCATGCCCCTTGATGCACCCCGATGCGGGCAGTGCGGCTCCATACGAGCACAGGCACTGAACCACGCAGGTTCGGTGGCTTTGCTGGCTGTGGCTGATTTCCAAATATCATGGTAGCTGGAGCAGAGCAAGCCAAGCAATGGCCCTGAGGGGAAGAATGGAGCAGTTAAGAGGCTGAATCTGTCAAAAAAATGGTGTGATTGAAGAAGATTTAACCACTACTTCAGTCTATATATGCAGCAGAGTGGTGCCATCAAGAAATGAAGAGGGGAGTCAGAGGAGGGCCCTGTCTCTGATCATGGCTTGTTCTGAAGTACTTACTATTTTTATCAGGTTTGCTTTTCCTCAGGCACAATAGCTTAACTACAAATTGTACAGCAGAGAGTTTGAGAAGTCCTGCCCTCCATCACAAAATAAAAAGTATAAATGGAGCTTGCAAAAAAGTGAAAACATTCATCTGTTAGTGACAGGTCCAAGGCTGAAGATCCAACCTGGCAATATCCATGGGAAGAGACTAGTTCTGCCAAACACTCAGAAATAGATGACTGGATGACACAAAAAATTAGCCTTTGACAAAGCGATCAAAATTTGCAAAAGTTGAGAAATACAGATAACCTACACAGGGTAAACCATGGCCTGGTACTGTAGCGATAGCAGAGAATCTAAAACACTATGAGAAAAGGGTAAAATAGACGAGAAAAGGGTAAAATACACAAGAAAAGAAAATCCGCACTCATAAAAGAGAGAAAGTACCTGAGGCAGACAAGCATACGGAGTTCAAGCTTGAGTCTACAAAAAGCATTACATGGAGCTGCAGGCTCTGTTTGAAACATCAAGGGCCAAGATAATGCATTCAGAAAAAGGATGGATTATAAATGCCAGACTGCAAGCCGCGAAAGCGTGTGCACAGAATAGACACACAGGGCTGTCACAGCACCTTAACTCTCAAGGTCTTTCATCAGAACAAAACATAACATTGTTGTGGAAAACAAATGGATCATTCATCTGAAAGCATCAGTTCTAGGAAAGGGCGAGATGAATATTAAAACTTAAAAAAAAAAAAAAGTAATGGTTTTAATTAAAATTTAAAAAAAAAAAAAAAGAAAGAGAAGAAAGTCAGGGGAGCTGGGTGTCCTATCATCAAAGAAATAAACTATTACATGGGTACATAATCCTCTGGCAAAGATAATGCTGTGTAGTAATACCAAGGAAAGTGAGCCCCTTCTTGAATTTAAAAAAAAAAAAAAAAAAGAGGAAGAAAGAAAAGATGTAATTTTTGCATCATCAAGGAGGGAAAGGGTATTAAGCAGCTAGGAAGGATGCTTTAAGTCTTCCAGAAGAGAGAAAAGCTCTTAGCAGAGCAGAAGTGGAGAGTCCCCACGTACCCCGGGACTCACAGCCACAGGACGATACCTTTCATCCCAGCAGAGAAGCTGGATAAAACCACTGAGTAACAGAGGTATGCCACCACCACATTTTCCATCCAATTACAGAAGTCAGAGACCAACCTTCAAAATCTTATCAGTAGTAAAACTTACATATATGAGTGAATAGATAGATAGATAGATAGATAGATAGATATATACGTAGTTATCTACCTACGTGACCATTTTCATGGGCAACTTGTAGGACTTTAATTACCTCTTCCTTTATCAGATTCATTTGAAAGAAACCAAGAGGGTGAAAGATTATGAGGGTGAGAGGTTGGGAGGAGGATGGCTAATAGACCGAGACCATGATTGCAGAAGCCTCATTTTTAATGTTACGAGAATAAAAAAATCATTAAAAAATGAAACTCTGCCAGCCATACAAGAACAGATTCATTTTTGGGGGTGCAATTGCACATAAAGTATTGATTGTAATTACATATTTGTCTGCAACTAGATTGCCTTAGCCCTGATTTTAGCCCTTGCTTGGCAGTTTGCCTGGAATGGTACAATGAAGATTACATTCAGACAAGAAAAATGTTACCTGTGTGATTTGTCATCTAGGCATTTGCAGCAAATATTTGTGCTGATAAAAGGGAGGGAGGGAAACTGCATGGTTTTCAAAAGGGACAATAAAAATTCTTTTTCCTTTAAAAGCCACGATAATGAGTCTTAAAACATTGTGAAAATACCCGCTGTGTGACAATGTGACCCTGAAAGATTTTACTTCAGCTGTGTGACGTGGACCCCCCCACACAATATATTGAAAAATAAAATTAAAATTAAAATGGACCTTTTAGTACATTTATTTGTTGTTGCACAACAGTAACTGTGTTTTTCCCACTGAAGCCACAAAGAAAGTGCAACACATTGAAAATGTAAATCAAGTAACCTTAAGGACTGAATCTTTTTGATTTGAGAAAGATGTATGCAATATGATGCAAAAAAAAACCCCCAAAACATTTTAGCAGAACCCAGAATAAAACAGCTTATTTACAGTGATCAAACAATGCCCCTGAAGTCTGTAATTAAAGAGCTTGTTGCCTTTGAAACCACCTTTGCTGGATTGTTACTTTGTTCAATAAAAAACACATTTATATCCTTTCATAAGCTCATCTCTAGTTTGACAATCCATATTAGCAACTTCTGTGATCACATCAAAGCAACCATAACAATTGGTTCAATATCTTTTTCCTCCATCTTTCCTAAAATGCTAAGCAGCCACACAACCATCCTCCCTAACATGAGTCCTTCATTTGATTTATTTTTCATTACAGGTACAAGAACAGTCTTTTTGTATTATAAACAACAATATGAAATATAAATACAGTGAATGCCTGAGATGGAGAATGTCATTCTTCATGTCAGGCCATATGACAGTATTACTAAGAGAAATACTTTATAATACAAGATAGAACAGCGAATATCTCAGTCATATGTCCCTTTTTCTTCCCAGCAGCTTAAAGCCCCATTCAGTGACTGCTCTTGGAGTGAACGCTTCACTGATGCTGATAGGAAGTACGGCTCAAAATCAGGTCCATGACTAAACAGCAATAATGCATCACTCGTATGTAACTCCGTTTTGTCGCACACCCCTGGGCAGCTTAGGAGGGCTAGGGAGAGCAAAGCAAACATGACAAAAGGCTTGACTAAGGTGGCACAGAGGACCATTCAGCAGGGCTGGAGCTCAAGCCCAGGCTGGCTGACTCCCAGTCTGTCTGGTACAGGGTGCTGCTAAGCACTTCCCAATAGCCCACATTCTGTTGGGTTTTTTTTGGGTTTTTTTTGTTTGTGTTTTTTTTTTCAGTTAACAAAGACCAAGCTCTTCTAACAAAAACAAATGACTTTGCAGGCCAAACACTAGGCATTGACTCCCTAGTCCCAGGAGTTTGAATTCTTGAAGGAAAAAATTTCTCCCTTTCATCTCTCAGTAGCACCCACTGAATTCATTACAGCTGGCAGGCTGAGCAATCTTTGGAAGAGGATCCAAAGAACCGGGAACCTGGCTGCTTTGCAGGGAGATGAAAGATTTCCCAACGTGTCCTGAAAGAGTAGAACTTTGTCCCAGCGTCCTTTTCCCAGTACTCCTTTCTCCACTATTATGTTGTCATCAGTTGCCCATATGGGTGCTGTCTTCCCAGATCAGAGGTGACTCTGTTTCAGGGGCTGGTGAAATCATTCTGCTTTCACATAAAGGCACGACCCCCTGCCGCAGCCGTTCAGCCAGAATTACAACAGCCCGCTTTCCCCTAAGATATAGCTCAGCTGAAATAACAGGCTTATTAAGGCTGCTGCAGGCTCCCAAAGTAATATGAAGGGCATAATGTATCTATAATTACTGCCAATAAAAAAGATATCATTCTTTATGGGCGTTATTTGGGGGTTAGCCAATTGTTCAGAGTTCTTCTTTGGCAAGAAGAGAGATCTATTTTAAAGTTGCAGGGAGGAGAGGTCTGTTTAATAACTTTAATGATATACCCTGATAAAGCAGTACGGAAAACCAATCAATTTCTGATGGCAAGAAGTTAGGTGTCTTTTTTTCTCAGTAAAATACCTCCTGAGCACCAAAGATACTAATCAGCATGCTGGATTTTCGCCTCTAAACTCAAACTAACATCTTGTGGAGAAGATACCAAGATGCTGAAAATCATGTGCACAATGGCAGGCAACGGAAGCGTGCCCCAGCTTCTCTCTTCAACCCCAGGCTGTGAGAGTGGCTGCAGATAGTATACAGCACCTGTATGGTTTTTATCTACCCCCTCCTTCCCACCCCAGAAGATGCCCCCACCGAAAGCAGGTGAGCCCAGCCCCCCCATGCCCATGTGGTGCTCCAGAGGCCCAGGGGTAGCAGAGGTCACGAAGGTGGCGTGAGTTCGTGTATAAAATCTTCCATCAAGTGACAGAGCAACGTACTGGGCTTTGTAAAGAGCTTTTCTCTCTTTAACATGTCCTAAGTAACAAAAACCTGCAGGTTTGGTCAGTCTGGGACACAAAGTCTCCAAGGAGTTCAGCTGCTGAGCTCCCTTCAAAAGGCTCTGTGCAAAGAAGGCATCTTAGCTTGATCGCACCTAAGTAGGCTGCAAAGGGTCTGATTTTTGCCAGCACAAAAACCATCAAAAAACAAAAGCCGTGAGATTTATCTTTTGCCATATAAAGTCAAACTTGAAATGTCAAGTGCTTTAAGCCATTTCAATCATAATGGAATTTTTTAAAAAATTACTTCTGTAGTTTCTGATTTATTCCTTTCCTGATAGGTTTATGGCCTTTTTTTTTTTTTAATACTTTCTCCTGATTCTCATCTATCCAGAGGGCTTGTGCTCTGCATGTGGCAGCAAAATCTTCTGTGTGCAGCACCCACTATAATGGAAAGAGCAAGTGAAACCACAGTGCCAAATGCAACTTCTTTGACCTTTTGTTTGGGTTTACCCTCACAAGCTGGAATTACTGCAGCAATGAAGAGAATGCCCAAAGCTGCTTTTGAACAGCATTAGTCACTGTTTTAGCTGTTCATGATTTATTTAGTTCTGTTCATTTTCTTTGCAGCGTTAATTACTTTGACTTAAGGTATGTTTACTGAACTCCGTTTAACAGCAAATCTGTGCTTTGTTGGACTGGATTTAAGAAGGTTGCTTAAATTAATTTGTGGGGTCAGGCCAGAGTGTTAAGCACTTCACAGGTAAAGCCCAGAACTAGAAAGATGTTTAAGCATCTTCCCCTACTGAGATCACAGCACGCTACCCCTTGTGCCATTACTGTGTGTCCAATGGAGCTAATAAGAAACAGCGAACCTGGACTAATGCCATGTTTCCTCATGCACAGATCACCAGTTACTGGAAGAAAAAGTACTCCACAAAAACCCTGCAACTCAGCAATGAAGCATGGTCATGGGCTTGTATATTGAGAGAAGTTTATCCCAAGATCTTCATCCCCCTCTTATTTGCTATAGTTGTCCCCTTTTCTCCCCAGAGCCTGAGTTTGTGAAAATTGTTTTGGTATTTTTATAGGATGGCAGGTTCATGTGCAGGGAAACAGGGGTCCTCCTGCTGCAGACCTCCTCCTCACATCCCTGCAGAAATGCAAGAACAGCTGGGGAGCCCTCTTCACTGCAGGGAACCAGCACATCGAGGGCAGCTTCAGCAAGCCAAGGCAGGGGGTTGACCTCTGCGTCAAGACAACCCAAGCAGTTTGGGTATTCTGCCCACCTCCTATGCCATCCACAGAGGGGCCTGGAGTTGAATGTCACGTAAAGAAAATCCCCACAAGGAGATCCTCAAAACAGCTTCGCCCTCAGCACCAGCTACCCAGGGTCAGATTTTTCTCACTGTATCTGGATGAGTCATTCCATTGAGGGCAGCGGCATGAATAAAATGAGCAATATCTGACCCATAAAAGTCAGGTTTTGTTCTCATACTATATTCACTGAAGGGCACTTGCCTTCTTCTTCAGAATAAAACATGGTTTTGAAGCAGTCTGAACAAGTGCAGGAGAGTTTCAGTGGTACATATTAATAGAGAAAATTTACTAACAGGGTGACCACAAAAGAGAACTCCAACTATCTGTTACTCAGGGTGTACCTAGAACTCTTGCTCCTAACTAGTCAATCAAGAGTAAGGGAAACAACTATGTTCAAGGGGAAAAACCCCTTCCATTTTTACAGACAGATTTGGCTTCTATCACTGAAAAAAAAAAAATGAGACAAATTAGCAAGTGCAAACACTGTAACCACACATTTCTACCATTTCATGTGCAATTCTCCTTTTGGCATGCACTCAAATGAAACTCCACACAGTAAATGTACAGGTCATTTTTATCGATCTTGCACCTCTAAGAAATACCACCCAAATTATCTTCATCAAAGCTGTTCAAAGCTGTCTATGCTTTGGCCTCTGTTTAAATTTTCTTGTTGCTTTTTATAAGAAAAAGTGCCTTTATTAATCCTGAAGAGGCAGCTTACTTGGTTTATTCATATTATTACAGGACACATGTCCTAGCTTTCATTGACTCATTGGCTTTTTACACTGATAAGGGGGCAGGATTTGTTCCCTAGGTTGGCTTAAAAACAGTAAAAAACCCATTCCATCCTACAAGATCGTTTTCTATTAGTGTTGAGAGCATTTTCTTTCCTGAATTAGGACTTGGGGCAGATGAGACTTGATATACAAGGACTCCTGTTCAGTTTGCCTAGCTGCAGTTACGGGGTTAACAGTACTTTTCGTAAGGGGTTCCAGCGCTCTGCTGCTGGCCGGGGCCGAACCCATCGCGCCCCTGAAAGGCTCACAGAAGCGCACGCTGGAAAGATGCTGTTTCCCGGTAACAGAAGCAGAAAGGGTGAAATTGAAACTGCAGAGATGGCAAGAAGGCATGGATACACAGCCAGCAAGGGAGAGCCAAGAGGAACCGTGAGCCTAAGCATGTTCATGTTCTTTATGGTTCACCAAAGAGAGTTTTGCAATGGAGCTATTCACGTTCACCAAAGAAGGAGCAAATCGCAAAGGGTTTTGTTTGGCATCACCCCTCACGCAGCTGTCAGCGAGCACCAAGCAGCCGCCCAGAGAGGGCATCCCCACCTGGCAATGCTGAACATCTTTAACCGCCTTAGGTCTGGCAGGGCATTACCCAGGGATGTATACGTGACCCCACTGTTGTCTCTTCCCACCATTTTCTCCCTGTGTGGAGAGAGCTGGCGCTTTCCAGATCTGCGGGAGGGGGAGCAGAGAGTGGAGCACTGCATTTACAGTGTGACGCTTCACTGCACTCCCAGCCTAGAGAGGTGGAGGCTGCTGGTTTACAGACCCCTTCTTCCCAGAGAAGAACACACAGCACAAACGTTCCTGATGAGTTTCATGGGTCCGTCAGAAAGAGGAGATGTCCTGGAGCTACAATTCACAAACACACATGCTGCTTTCAAACAGCTGCACTGCAGGGAGGAGCTACCAACTCTCCCTATAACCTGGTAAGTCCCAATCCTTGCGGTCCTAATCCCATTGCTCCTATGTGCATTTAGCCTTAGGGNAAAAAAAAAAAAAAAGCGCAATGTGGGATTTCTATTTAGGCGGAGCAAAAATGGGAAGGCTGCAGGTAGTGAACACAGCTAGTGGTGAGAAACACCAACAGAATAGGTGCCTTGAGCAGTTCTACATTTTTCACAATTAAAGTTTGACACTTTTTACTGTCCTGCCACTGGTTAAATTAAGCCTGCAGAATATTAAATTCAATTACCCATAAAATAATTATATCAGTATTAAAACAGACATAATTTTTGCAACGTAATGATGAAAGCCTGTACTTGCATGCTATCTGAAAAAATCAGTGGACGTACAGTACTTAGCTCACTAAGCATCAATATTTACTAAAATATTCAAAGAAAGATACTCAATCAATCAAATCCGTTTCCAATGGAGTTTCAGCAGTTTAATTTTTTATAACGTATTTTAATGAGCTATTAAATTGTCATGTACTTCAGCCTGCACTGTAGTTCCTTTCTAATCAGCACTGATTACCAAGATATTTGTATCTAGCAAGCTTGCTTTCATTTCATAATCCCTATTCCCTTTAGAGATTTAACAGTCCTGTCTCTGCAGCAAAGATATTATGACTGCAGAGTCTAAACCAGCTGCCCCGAGAGGCATCCCTGGGGTTTGCAGAACTATCCTCTCCTTTCACCTATGTTTCTGTTTTCAAACCAGGGATAACAATAATTTCCCTACTTCTGTACCATGCTTTGAGTCTGATGAATGAAAAGCACTTTAGAAGAACTCAGGGCTATTGCTAAATCCCCGTGTTCCTGACTCTGCAGTGTTGGACTGTCATAGGCAGGTTGGGGCTCTGACTGTGCAGCCACACACTGCTGGACGGAAAGGGGGGTAGGAACATGGGAATGTGAACAAGCTCCTCAAACCTCAGCTATCCTGCCTGAGGCATACTGGGTAAGGCTTCAAACAACCCCAAAGTTCAGGTGTAGCATGAAAAACACTGATATCATCCCAGGGAAACCCTTCGCTCTGCTTCAAGCCAGGAACAGAGAGGTGAACAGGAACAGAGCTTCCCCAGAGAAGTGTCTAGGTTGTAGTATTCACTACCAACAGCAAAAGTTCAATTGCCCATAGCTTCTCTAGATGAAAGTATTCTGAGTGGAAAGAGGGTCTATAAAGTCCTGTCGTTTGCAGTTTGGGGAGCTTCAGTTAAATACATCACAATTCCATCAATAGCAGCAGGAACATGATTTTTTATAGGCCGGTAGAGAGAACATTGGCGGAATGGGTGCACACAGCATATGTTTTCAATTTACTCTCCACCAGGAACTGCAGTAGGCAGGCTTGGGTCTGAAAACAGAGACCTAGATTGCATTTGATGTAACATGGGTATGAAGGCAGAATAGGAACTTTTAGAGCTTTTACCTTGCCCAAGGCAAGTGAATTCCTACTCTTTCCCTGGAACTTGACTTTGCAGCTTCCAACAAAAATACCCCACCACATGGAAAAAGATACATCCATCCTTACAAAGACTTACAGCATTATGCTTTCCTTATGTTTCCAGAGGTACTGGAAATCTGTCAAGAATGGGAAGGCTAATTTGCAAGTCCTATATTTGTAAAATCATTTAGACCTAAGTGCAGGATGTGTGAAATGTTGCTTCCAGATAGAGTAAATGAAGAGTTTCATCCCCACAGCACGCAGTCCAGCACAGAAAACCAGCGAATGAATTACACTCCGTTGTCTATAGAAGTTTGCTTCTATAGAAGCAATCTTCTTTGACAGGATGCTACAACTTTGATGTGACAGCTCTAATGGATTTAGTAGATCATTATTTACTCCACTGGCCATTCCCTGTATCTGGTTAAGCTCACATTAGGAAACCTTGCACTTTTTTCTGGTATTGTGGAGAGGGGAATATATATATCATGTACACATGAACAAATTATTGGTATTTTAAATTCTTACACCAGAAGATTATTCATCCCTTGGGACTGACCAGTTTCAAATAATCCCATGTAATGCTTTAAAAATAAATCTTCTCCCTTACTATCTGCATGTTGTGCTGAGAATGGTTAAAGATTCCCATTAAATCCAATTCCATAAAACCACTAATCCAAGTAGGATTCAGCTGACCGAGCTGACTCTGTAGCCGGTTGAGAGCTCCTACAATCAGCGCACGAACGCTCTGATTTGGTCCCTGCAACCATAGCAATAAACCCATGTTCTCTGTCAATAGGCCTGCCATTACCCACAGTGTGATTGCTGGTGTACTGCATGTGGTAAAAGAAATCAAAAGGGTTGTTGGGGGGGCGAGGGGATCTGCCTGAGGAAGGACTAAAAGAATGGTTGTCCTAATGGAAATTTGAAGTGCACAAAGTGGTCCGCTCTCCTGTTTAGCAATACAACAGGAGTTACCTCAGACTGTCTCTGAAGCACTGCTCTCCCTTCAGAAAATGCAACATAAATCACAATGCAATCACAGAACAGTGTGTTCGCCCCTGCTGGCAGGTACGCAGGGGAGCAAAATGTTCAGGAGGGATCCAACACAGACAGAGAGCTCAGGGAGGGAGGATGGGAGAGTCTGGCCTGAGAAGATCTTTTGTAGTCCTAGATCCTGCAAACCTCTCAGGCACAGAGTGTCGTGAGTGTCTCAAGCTTCCTCTGAAGCAGAGAAGAAGAAGAGAGAGGAACCAACACAAGCCTGCTAGTGGGCATCAATGTTTCGGGGTACTTGCGAGTATTCTGGGGATGTGCCGACTGCGGGGGGAAGGAGTCAAGAAGCACGTCTGTACCAGCCTGCTCCTTGTATGAGCAAGAAATACCTGCACGTATGTTAGTGCTGCATCTAGCCTGCTGGTGGAAACACGTATGAGTACAGCTGAGAGGAAGCCACCAGGAGCAGAGGACAGGAAAAGGTGGTGCTACTGAAGACTGAAGAATCATCAGAGCAGCACAAGGGCTCTTGCTTTTAGTGCAAACATTCCCAGGTCTCTAGAGCACATACCACCCCTCCCAAGGCTGTGCAGGCTCTTTTATTACAGACAGTCATCCGCTAATACCCTTTTTCTCTCACATACGAGGACATTCCTGCAGAATGGTCTATGGGTTAAATCTCCACTGTTTTTTTTTCCTCCTCGTGTGGAAGGGTTTACACAGTAAATGGAAGCAAAGTTGAAAAACCCTGGCTCCAAAGAGGTGCTGGCATGAGTTTTACCATCCACGAGCAGCAGAATGCAGACTGTAGGAGCTCAGAAACCTGCTGACAGCTGGGCTATCATAATTTTATCATAGTATTCTGTATATACATATATATTTCACAGTATGTTGTGTACACATATACATGTACATACATGTACATATACATACAACTTATATTACCTCTGCTTCCTAGGTGTGGGGAAAGAGAAATATGGTGGCTACTCCAACTTAAGGAGGTGATCTTCCCATTTTTTGTCTAAATTCCACTCTTCATCACTTATATAGTAGTCTCCTTATCAAGAACTTACTCAGTTCAAGTTCTAGGGCCGTTTGAAAATGTAAAACTTGAACAGACCACATACCAAATGCCCGGAAAAAGCATATTTTCAAAAGTTTCTGGTAATTTTGGACCAGTTTGTTTCCAAGAATGCCTTTTTGAGTATCAGTACTATTCATGTGTCCTAGGCAGTTTCCCGAGCAGCTAGAATGGGCCATCAGGAGAACATGGGCAGTGTGCTACCATCACAGCTTAAGTATGCCCTTTCCCATTTTCTTTCTGCCCCAAGAGGCTGTTCTCTCAGAGGGAAGAATCCCCCACTCCAGTCACGGCTCTGAGATGACAGCTTAGATTTTCCATGGCCACAGCTAATGCAGCCATCTCCTCTCTGCTCCTATTATGGAACAGTACGGCAATTTTTAGATACTATAGCTCCTGAAGCAGGTATTCATCCAAAGGTGAAGCAGGCTTCAGTTGATTTCATAAAGCCCCCTCTGTCTTATCTAGCATGACCCCAAGTTTTCCCTTGCAGTGGCAGGGAGGTGACTTTCTTTTCATGGACAGATACATGAGCTTGACATGATGTATTCACTATCATTAAACAAAGTCCATGCCCTGACCAAGTGCAGAATTTTTTCCCCCCAGTGCAAGCATGTTTATGATCTCTGTGTTTTGTGTGCATGCAGAGCCCAACAATAAAACCACCATAAAAAGATCTGCTGCAGGAAAACCCAGCAAAGTATCACCCCTGTGATGTTCCTGTCTTGCTCGTACCCATCTCTTTGTATTGTTGCACACCTGAAGTACCCCCACATGCAGGGCAGAGCTTCACAAAAACCTTATGGTCCCTCACGGTCACTTTCCAGATGCTCTCATTCTTCAATTCTGAGACAGAGAGCACTGCTCTCTGCCAATCCCAGAAGAGCAGACCTAGGTTTAATTAATTAACCTCTGGGAGGTGAGTTGTGATTGCTGGATTGACCGTTCTGTGTGAGTGCAAAGCAAATTCATGACTCATTCCAGTACTCTTTCCAGGATCCCACAAGGACTAACTGCCTGTGAGAAGACCAGATGCAGACCATACCAAAGACATTTCCAAAGCCATTGATCATTATGCTGGTTTTGCAAAGAGAAAATCGCAGCTAATGGGAAACTGCTGGGAGACAACTCTGTCAGCACCTCCCTCTGCCTCCCATACATCCCAGTCTCAAGGGGAAACCAATGTCAAAGATGGACTTGCAAAGCCCTGCCGGAAAGCAGCCAATGCTCACCTTGGAAATAGATGCCTGACTGGATTTGGAGGACCCTGGGAAGGGCTCTGGGGTCCAGAGAATGAATGAATTTCTCCAGGGTAGATGCCATGGTCCGCAGCAAAGCAGCATGTGGGTTTGGCACGTAAAGACCAGTGAAGGGCTTTCGAGGCAGCAACCCTTGCAGCCTGGTGCATGCTGCACCCAGGAGAGCCGTGGGGCTCCACGGCGGAGGGGAGGAGCGGCACGGGGAGGTACTTCTGCTTCCTCCCCTTTTGGCCGCTTCCTCCCACAGCTGCAGCTGGAGTGGGGTGAGGCGGGGGGACGCCAAGCCAGCAGCCCCGCCACCAGGATGGGGCACCCATACCCACCGAGGGTCTGCGCTAGGCTGGGAGAGGTGCGGGGGGTGCTGGGCCTTGGAGGGGGCAAGGGCATCTGCCACAAAACCCCATCTCACCTGCGATGGTTACTGACTCTGTGAAAAGAAGATAGTGAATATCAGCCCTGCCTAAAGTGGGTGAAAAAATCATGTCTGGGTGGTTTTTCATTGGGTTTTTGTTTGTTTGTGGGGTTTCTTTTTGGTTCTTTGTTTTTTTGGGTTTTTTTGGGTTTTTTTCTTGGAACACAGCAAAATAGTTTGGTGCTTGTTCTCTTCAAAACCGCAAGCAGCCTTTCAAGAAAAGAAATGAAACCATTTTGTTCTGATGCTTTTTGCTGTCTTAAATATTGTATCTGGATTTAAGACATACAAATAGAATACAAATTACTTTGTCATGTAAATGGACATTAAACCACAATGTTGTTATGCAAAATGGCCAAAATTTTTTAATGTCACCAGTGACTTGTGGGGATTTGAATTTTAAGAGGCTACTGCCCAGTACCAAGTGAAAATCAGATTGCACTGAGGGCAAACGCACGGCATTGGTCCCAACCTGCTGTTCTGAGCCTGACCAAGTGCTGTTACTGCAGCAGTGCTCCTCTGAAGAGTGAGGCCACATAGCAAATGAGAGGCAGACTCGGATCACCAGGAAAACTGGTGACTGCAATTTCCCGTTCACTTGCACCACTCTCCTGTATCCCTGAGGTGTCAAGAAACGTACGAAGCATGACGTTGTGAGTGAGATAACCAACTGTTTATTTTCAAAAGCTCAGTAGCTGCATTTTGTCTATATGTAATAATTTAAAGGAGACAATATTCCTCACATATTAATAACATCACATATTAAAACCCCAAAAACTTATAGTGGATGCCCAGGCCTTTGAGATGCCAGGCTAACTATAGGGTTTGAAGAGTTTGTTAACTTGGTCTTTACAAATATTTCTCCAGAAAGCGTGAAATAGGTTTTACAAGTGGGGAGCCTGCAGGTGCAGGGCTCGCTATTGCCAGTTGCTAATGCTGCAGGTGCTGCAGGCAAAATGAATAACAGGACTTTGGGTCTAGGAGTGACAGGTATTAGTAAAAGCCAAACTAGAAAACGTGCACAGCCAACCACTCATCAACTATTTTATTTTTTTTTTTTAAACACAAAAGATCCCTCATTCTCCCCTCCCAACAACACACACTTGAAATTAAGCAAATATAATTGACTGGGGAGAGAGCTGGGGAAATCACACACATTCAGTGGTAATCAAAAGACCCACATTGTAAAAAGCTGATTCTTACAGGGAATAGAGCACTGAAATCTGTGAGTGGTTTCAGCTTTTTCAGTGGGACATCTTTATATGTTTAAAAATTATGTGTGCAACTCTAGCAAATCAAAGCCAATTTTCTTGATGTGCCGGCTCTCGAGGTTGTCAGGTATTGTGTCAGCGCCAGCAGCTGGGCTTTACCTGTCCACGTTGTTTTGGTCTATGGATAAAGAGCCCCTAAGGCCGTTTCTGCTGTTCCTGAAACCACTTGTATTTGGCTCTTCACTTCACTAAGATTGCCAGGAACAACACCACAAAAAACATTTAACACGGACTGCAAGCGCACATGAAAATTAATAACTTATTTCAAAATCATTTGAATCCAACAAAGTATTTATGCGTATAGGTGCTGTATACACGTGTGCTCAATAGGCGTGCACACACATGTATACAGCACCTATATGCATAAATACTCCGCCAGCCAGACAGATCAACCTAGGCAGAAACCACAGCATTCACGCCAGCACCAATGGCCTCATCCTGTTCCCCTCTGGCTGATCCAGATGAAGGTCTGCTAGTGAGAAATACATATGCAGGGTGGATCACTCTGGGAGCTGGGCTTGGGCACAGCCCACCCAGTAACTGGCCTCTGATCCTGCTGGCCTAGGGGCACGTGAGCAGCCCTCGAGGCCCCACACCAGTGGCCGGGACAGACCCTGCCATACATAAGCACATGGGGCCACCTCCTCCTCCCCCCACCCCCAGCTCCCAAGCCACTTGCCCTGCTGGCACCCACGTGGCCCTGTCAGCCGTGGTCCTGTGCCAGCTGCTGGCACTTTGAGCCCCACCTGCGCGCGCACACACGTACCACATCCCGCTCCTACCAGCAATAGATGCCCACGGCTGGGAGAAGGAGCCCAGATCAGCAGGAGAGTGCCTGAAGTGCAGCACAAAGGAATTCCAGCCACTCCAGCCAGTCAGTCAGCTTCATCAGGGGCACAAGTGAAATGCCTCTGTGCAAATGCATGGACCATGGGGAATAAACAAGAGGAGCTGGAGACATGTGCACACCTGCAGGATTATGATCTCACTGGCATCATGGAGACGTGGTGGGATGGCTCCTGTGACTGGAGTGTTGGGATGGAGCGGTACAGGCTCTTTAGGAAGGACAGGCAGGGTGGATGAGGAGGGGGGTGTTGCCCTCTATGTCAATGACCAGCTGGAGTGCATGGAGCTCTGCCTGGGGATGGAGGAGGAGCCAACTAAGAGCTTATGGCTCAGGATTAAAGGAACAGCAGGGACAGGGGACACTATAGTGGGGGTCTGCTACAGGCCACCCAACCAGGAAGTGGATGAGGCCCTCTATAGACAGATAGGAGCAGCCTCATGTTCAAAAGCCCTGGGCCTCATGGGGGACCTCAACCACTCCAGTATTTGTTAGAAGGGCAACACAGCAGGGCATAAGCCATCCAGGAGGTTCCTGGAATGTGTCAACAATAACTTCCTTCTCCAAGTGATAGAGGAGCCAATGAGGAGACGTGCCATGCTGGACCTTATTCTCACCAACAAGGAGGGGCTGGTGGGGAATGTGAAGCTCAAGGGCAGCCTTGGCTGCAGCAATCATGAAATGGTGGAGTTGAAGATCTTCAGGGCAGCGAGGAGGGTGCACAGCAAGCTCGCTAGCCTGGACTTCAGGAGAACAGACTTGGGCCTCTTCAGGGATCTACTTGGTAGAGTACCATGGGATAAAGCACTGGAGGAAAGAGTGGCCCAAGAAAGCTAGTGATTCAAGGATCACCTTCTCTGAGCTCATGAATGATGCATCCCAGCAAAGAAGTAGTCAGGCAAAAACACCAAGAGGCCTGCATGGATGAACAAGGAGCTCCTGGACAAACTCAAACACAAAAAGGAAGCCTACAGAGGGTGGAAGCAAGGGCAGGAAATCTAGCAAGAATACAGAGAAATTGTCCAAGCAGCCAAGGATCAGGTTAGGAAAGCTAAAGCCCTGATAGAATTAAATCTGGCCAGGGATGTCAAGGGCAACAAAAAAAGCTTCTATAGGTACATCAGTGACAAAAAGAAGATGAGGGAAAAATGTGGGCTGCAACAAGGTTACAGCATTAATGGATAAGGGAACTAAAACTGACATAATCTACCTAGACTTGTGCAATGCATTTGACACTGTCCTGCACAACATGCTTGTCCGTAAATTGGAGAGACACAGATGTGACAAATGGACCACGCAGTGGATAAGGAGTTGTCTGGATGGTCACACTCAAAGAGTTGCATCAACAGCTCAATGTTCAAGTGGAGATCAGTGACAAGAGGCATTCCTCAGTGGTCATTATTGGGACCGTCACTGTTTAATGTCTTTGTCAGTGACATGGACAGTGGGATTGAGTGCACCCTCAGCAAGTTTGCTGATGACACCAAGTTGTGTGGTGTGGTCAACAGGCTGGAGGGAAGGGATGCCATCCAGACGGACCTCGACAGGCTGGAGAGGTGGGCCTGTGCGAATCTTATGAAGTTCAACAAGGCCAAGTGCAAAGTCCTGTACATGGGTCAGTGCAATCCCAAGCACAACTACAGGCTGGGCAGAGAATGGATTGAGAGCAGCCCTGAGGAGAAGGACTAGGGGGTGTTGGTGGACAAGAAGCTCAATCTGAGCTAGCAATGTGCACTTGCAGCCCACAAAGCCAACCATATCGTGGGCTACATCAAAAGAAGCGTGACCATCAGGTCAAGGGAGGTGATTCTGCCCCTCTACTCTGCTCTTGTGAGACCCCACCAGCTCTGGGGACCCCAGTACAAGAAGGACATGGAGCTGTTAGAGTGAGTCCAGAGGAGGGCCACAGAGATGATCAGAGGGCTGGAGCACCTCTCCTATGAGGACAGGCTGAGACAGTTGGGCTTGTTCAGCCTGCAGAAGAGAAGGCTTCGAGGAGACCTTCTAGCAGCCTTCCAGTATCTAAAGGGGGCCTACAAGAAAGCTGGAGAGGGACTGTTTACAAGGGCATGGAGTGATAGGACAAGGGGTAATGGCCTTAAGATGAAGAAGGGTAGATTGAGATTAGATATTGGGAAGAAATTCTTTACTGTGACCGTGGTGAAGCTCTGGAACAGGTTGCCCAGAGAAGTTGTGGATGCCCCTGCCCCGGAAGTGTTCAAGGCCAGGTTGGATGGGGCTTTGGGCAACCTGGTCTAGTGGAGGGTGTCTTTGCCCATGGCAGGGGGATTGAAACTAGATGATCTTTGAGGTCCTTTCCAACCGAACCCATTCTATGATTCAATGATATACACATGCACAGGAAAATAATTAGAAGTGGAACTGAACAAGAAGCTAGGACAGGCTGGGCTGATGCGGCAGACAAGCATACTGACCAGCAGTCTGCTTATGTGCAATGAGGCTCTTTCATGCCCTTAAGCCCTGTGTTTTCCCACCCTTGTTCCCCCAAAAATCACCTTGATCCCTCCCTTTCCTTGCCTTTGGTTCCCCACTAAACATCCCATAGTAATTTTTGTCTATTGCCCTGCATCCCATAGTGAGTCCCATATCTCTAAGTATTGCCTTCCTGTCTGTCTGTAAGGTGTAAGGTCTGAAGAGCCTCTCCTCCCTGCTCATGTGGTGGGTGACATCCCAGCTCATGGGGTGATCACTCTCCTGTGATGCCCTGAGGGACTCTAGTCAGGGCCCCATTTCTCTGATGGGTTATTGGGGTGCCCTGCTGAAGGTATGCCTCTGTGCTTCCTCAGTGGAGAGATGAGCCGTTAATGGGCTGATGCTTCTCCTGTAATGTGCCTGGAAATACCCTGAGCAGGGTACCTCTGGGGTTCCCCCACCCACCATTGTGCCTCTGTACTCTGTGTGTGCAGACACCAGCTTTTTATCACACAACCTAACAAAACCAACCATCTTAGGTGTGATGAAGGAACTATAGATGCCTTCATCTGAAACTGCAATCCAAATCAGGAATGCTATCCACTGCTCACATGTTATCAGTCCTCAACTCTGCTAGCACCTAGATTGGTAAATGAGAACCACATACTTGTTTTCACAAATGCTCTGCAGGAGCTTTTTCCAGTTTTATGTGCAATGCCAAGTGCAGAGAAAAATAATTTGCCATCTCCAAACCATCCTTGATCCTGGAGTAGAAGATTATCACATCATCATCATGAACTGCTGGTGATAAGGGACCATTGCAGGGTGGGGGGGGTGGGGTGGTAGGGGGGTGTTTATCCTATTGGAGATTAAATCCTCAGGAGGATCTTGACTTGGAAAAAGTCCTTTTGCTTTGTGCAAGTTTCAGCACTGAGGATTAAGACAAGCTGCTGAAAAATGCATATATACTGTACTGAGAGGAAACAAAATCTCAGCCCATTCCTCCCAAACTGAAAGAATGGCGGTCATAAGCCTCTCCTTACCACACTTCCATTGCATTTCTCACAAAGAGCTTATCAGGATCTCCATGTTATGTCCTTCAGCAGTCTGCAGGTAGCGTTCGGTTTGGCCACTCCATCTCCTACCACCACCAACAGGGTAAAGGTCTAGCCAGGGACAGAAACTTACAAAAGCCAAAATGGCCACGAGTCCTTGTGCAGCCACGGTGTCAGCAGCTCCAGCTGCTCTGAAAGGCACACAAAACCAGGGGCCCACAGCTTCCCATGTGGGAAAGACCCTGCTCATTCCCCCTGGGGGTGGCCAGGAACCAGCTGTAGGGTAATATGCCTGAAAAGTAGTGGTTAGCTAATTCACATGAATGGACAAATGAGCAAAACACAGAATTTTGAAAACTATTTCCAAGAATATTTTTCTGCTGTGCTGATGAACACTCATTTCTTTTACTTATTGGTTTTCAAGAAGCCAATAAAGTGTTTCAAGTTTTCAAATAAAATCAGTTCTGAGCCTGTGAAGGTTTGTGAT
>VXBL01004751.1:349273-525324 GCA_013400195.1 Aramus guarauna | reverse complement strand
CAGTTTTTAGCCTGTGAAGGTTTTTGATTTTATTTTTTTTTTTTTTTTTTTTTTTAAGCTCAGAGCATTCTCCAGATAAATGCAGCCATTAGTTGAGCTGGTTGAAGGGAATCTTTAAAATGATCCTGTAAATATGAAACCAAGCATTATGTCTACAGGAAGATATGCCCCATTTATTGAGCTTATAAACACTAGGGAAATGTACTTGATACTTGAGCTGGAAGAACTGTAATTCCAAAGAGAAGGATGCTTTAGGGATATGGGGAACAGCCAAGCCCTGGGAGGCAGGTGTGAGTGAGATTTATATTGAAAGGTTATGCTGTCTTTTGAATCAAACTCAAGGTACTGCAGGAAGTTCAATACACTTACGTATTTTTTCCAGTGTAATGTGGAAACTCCACCTGTCATTAAGAATAAAGTCAGACTAAACTGCAAGGAATCCTCCCTGACAAAGGTGCATCGGACTGTGAAATAATCTCCCAAGGGAACAAGTGGACACCTGGGATGTTTAGGCCCTGAACAAATATAGGACTGTAGAACACCATCAAGAACAATTTTGATAAAGAAAGGGAGATAGGTCACCTATTCCTATAGGTGATCAGCTGTAGTGTCACCCTTCATTTATAGGAGTCTAGTGGCTCAATAAAGTCAGGCGAACAGTGTCATACCTAGTCTGCTCCAGAGGTGAACCCAGCATGAAAAGAAGCCACAGAGACTTCAGGAGCAAGGATCTTCCCCTCCCAGTCAGCACCAGTAGGATCACTCAGGTTTCGTACAGCACTCCCAAGAAGCACGTGATACTCAACTGACAACCGTGCCTTTTCAATGGACCTTGTGATGTAAATTGCAGCTTGATCAGGCTGTCCTCATCATGAGCAAAAAATCCAGCCCCTACAACAGTACACCTGGATTTGTCCCAGAGAGACAGGGACTGAATTGGCTTAAGACTGAAACAAAATAAAAATGTGTTTTTGTATATGACTTACAATATGATGGACGGATGGATCTTTGTGTACAAGCTTTTTCTACTGTTTCTGTAAGTATAGGTGAATGGGATCAATTGCCCAGTAAAGCCAAAATGATCACCTCTCAAGTACTGAAAGCATTCCCTCCAAAGAAACCTAGCTTTGTTAGCCTAACATTTATGTAACTTGTCCTCCAGTGCCTGCAACAATGGCTTCTAACTTCACCTGGAAATATAAAACACTTATTACACAACATATTTCCATGACCTCAAAAATGTGGTGTTTTTTTAACATTCCTACTTCCACATGCAGCCTCTGCTCATACACCCCCTAGGATGAGTGACTTTGGGTAGAGGACTTTTTAATCCTGTAAAAGTATAGCAAGGTCTTGCTGAAATTTAAAATGAAGAGCCATGTTAAAAAGCAAGGATGATTACCCACAGAAATTTATACTATTATACCATCAGCTGAAGCCCATAGATAAAGATATTATCTTACTCTGCTCTAAGTTTTTGGACTTGGTACAAAAATGATCAGGTTGAAAAATCCTAACACCTTCACAAAGCAGGTGATCACCCCAATGAATTGCGATGGCTCCTGGCTTTAAAATCTTGGAACATTTTAATGTCCTGTGATTGTATTGTGAACTTTCCTTTATGTTTTTGGGAACTATGTTTTGGGTTCTTTGACATTTTCTTACAGCTTGGCAGAGAGATCTTAGACGTGCTCTTCATATGAAATTTAAATGGCTTAGCAGGTGCGAACAAAAGGCTGTTAGTAAAACCTCCTGAGCCCAGAGGGTTATTTGCCAATGTTTGACTCCAGTGAACAGTCTATTGAAGAACCAGGATCCCCCAGTGCCTCTAAAAGAGCTGAAGCACATGTACACACATCACATTTTGAAAAATAGTAAGGTTTTGGCTGACTGTTTTTATGGACTGAACAATAATAACCTGTGGGTATTTTCTACATTTTATTGAGCAATTCTGTACCTACTGGAGTCAGAAAGGTCTTTCCATTGATTTTAATAGGAGTTGGAGTAGATTCTTAATAAGGAAGAGTTATGGCTTTCAGTTGGTTGTGGCTTCCCATAGAAACACCTTGCTGATAATGGCATTTTAAGTTACAGTCTTGCAAAGAATATTGACATGCCTTTTTCCAAAGTTTCTTCAACAAAGAGTAATAGCTTTGCATACATTCTCCAGAACTCTCTCTCCAGCTGTTGGTGTGATTAGCATCTTGGTCTTAATAAATACATTTAAAGTTTTAGCTCTGTGTATGAATTGGACACTCAAAACCCTGAAAGGTTCAAGTGCTGCATAGGCAGGCAGCTCTATTAATGTTTTGCTCAACCACAGAGAGAAGGACGTGTTCTGAGATTTCTAAGCTCTGCACTAGTGTGCACTCCAAATCGCAAGCCAAAAATTCCCCCATCTATTGACAGGTATTCATTAATGTTACCTGTCTTTATAAATACATTAAGATGACTGATTCTTAAGTGTTTCTAAAGTATTTTGAAGATAAACTAGAATGCAAATGTTTAATACAGTAGGAGTGTTGGGACTTTCCAATACAAAGAGGAATGTGTCAGAATGGCCGTTTACACAAAATCGTCCATACAGGTGACCCCCCCAACTAGTGTTACCACTTTTTATTTAACAGCACAGAACATGAACTCAATATTCTCATGGGAATATTAATATCTCTGTACATGACTTCTCACCCTAAAATCTATCCAGGCACTTGACTGATCCTCAGCATTCCAATAGCTAGGCAAATGTTAAGCATTTTTGGTCTCTATCTTCCATACTCAGTTTGAGGTATTATTTTGCAGGAGTAGACAGACCCAAACCAGAGAAATTATGATTTATCCAGACCTCCATGAAAAATCTGTGGCAGAGACATGGATTACGTCCAGATCTCCAAAGCCCAACCTAAGCACTGTCACCGCAGAACTCGTTTTCTATTCTTTCTTAAAAAAAAAAAAAAGTCAAGCCCAACCACCTCTGCAGATTTCATTAAATATCTAGTTTCTGTGGGTGGTTCATTTTTGGGGGGAAGAGAAAGGAAAGGAGGGGCCTAAAAAAAACAAGAGAAAAAGCCATCCCACAGTTTTAGGGAGATGTACAAGTCCATTAAAAATTTACTTTGGGAGGAAAAATTACTTGAGATATCTTCAAATTACAAAAAGTGTTTTGAAAGATGTTTGGCATATCTTCAATGCATTTTTGACAGCTGGAGACATGTTGGAGAAATTTTTTGAATTAATTTTAAATATCACTCTCTCCCTTTGTGATTTCTTGAGTGGGGTGTGCTGTAATTTATTTTTAAAGAGGCAACGTATGTTTCTAGATGCTGTTAAAGGAATCCAAAATAATTTTTTTGCACCCTGCCACTGTTCAAAGAAAAGGACACTGAATTCATTTAAATATATTTGTGAAAGATTGATTCCCCCAATGGAATTTACACATCTACTTTCACTAATTATTCCTGAAGTTTCATCTATCAACTGACAATTTTCTACTGAAAGGAAGCAAAACAGTTTGACTTTCCCTGACAGCAAAGAGCTTTAAAAGAACTAGAATGAAAACTGGCATCTCACACTCCTTACCTCACTAATGTCTACATTACCAGAAGAAAGAGGACTAATAACCCCTTTTTATGTGAGCATTAGAACCCAGAGTTTAGTCTAAGCAGCTGGGAAAAGAAATCAACAAAACATTTATTCTGATAATAGTTACCCTGAATTTTTTGTCATCCTTAATATTTATCTTAAATGACAGGCTTGTTTTCTGACTTTCAAATTAATGATAAAGTGGTGGCACTGAATATGTTTGCCCATTTTTATTGGAACTGAAATATCAGCTGTCATTTTAAAATACATACAAAACCAAACATTTCTCTCTCTCTCTCTTTTTGTGTGTCGTCCCCCCCCCATTAATAGGAACCTTTCTAAAAAAGGTGCACAGAAAGATACAGTTTGTCAAACACACAATTTTATTGCCCTGATTTTGGTAACAGCCTCAGAAAGCTGGAGAACAAACTTAATTGCAATTACTTCCACTCTATATGTGAAGTTAAGTCTAAAAGTAAATTGTGTCTGCAGCAAAATTGGGTGTTCATCAAAGAATAAAGACTCTATATAAAATGCATTTAACACTTGCCAATGTATCAGCTAAATTGATTCTCATTTCCTACCTTTTTCAAGGCATTGATATTACCCTGCTGCAGGGTATTTTGGTTATCATTATTATTTTACCATATGAAAGCTTAGATGCATTTGCCGCTTAAGTGATCTGCATCTCCGGCCTTGTTCCAGGTATCCCTTGCTCTTTCTTAAGGAGAAGCAACATAAAGATTTCAGTAATTGGTGGACCTCTTTCTTGGAGGGTTGGGTTTGGTTTTGGTTTTTTTTTGGAAACACACAGGAGAATTGAACACAGATGAAGGGATTTGAAAAAGCCTAAGCAAGCTGTGGGAAAACTAAGATCTGAAATAAAGAAAGGCTAAAATGTCATTTTATTGGACGAGGCAGCCATACTCTCGGGCTGGCACCCGCCAGAGTTTCAGGCTGTGGGAGAAGAGGATGCCCAGGGAGGTCGCGGTCAGCTCGCACTACTCCTCATCCTTAGGGACGGTGGGGTTTGAGGCCAGGACCCCGTCTGCATTTTGTCACAGGCACAGATACAGCTAGTGCTCTATTCCATTCTTTGTGTTGTATGGGATTTTTTTTTGTTTTTACTTATCAGCCATAAAGTTATTTGGTTTCAGGAAAGGTTCCCAGTGCAATTAAAAAGACATTGGTTTTTAAATTAATTCAGAATCCAGTACATTTGGACATAAAATAAATCTGGGACCAGTGTAAGCAACGTACAACTGCTTCATATCAAGCAAAAATAAACATCCACCCTATTTTCCAGCCCTATTTCTCCCTTCCCTGGAGCAGAATGTTGTCTTTTGCACCACACCTGGTAGCATTTACTTAAACAGGGCGGTCAACAAAACCACTCTCACGTCCTCAATGGTGGCACATGTCCCACCCTCTACCTCACACAAGAGAGAAACACACTCCTTGCAATAGCTGCTGGACAATGGCTTTTTCCAGTCCTGCACAGCCTTCACCTTCTTTGCAGTATACTACAGCAAACAGGTAGATCACTAACAGCATGCAGCACACTTCCCACGGCGAGAAGCTATGCCTTTAGGGACTCATCTGAGAAGAGAAAAAGTGCTGGAATACAAATATATGTTTTTATTGAATTGGCCAATAAGCCTGTCTTCCCAGCTGTGGAGGAGAAAAAAGCACAGGGGCTCTTCTCCAGAACAACCTATAAAAAGAGTGTAAAACTCTATTTTTTTTCTTGAAGAACCTATAGGTAGCATTTATTCTAACTTTTCTAGTGTGTATTTCCTATTTAAAATACTCAAGCCAGAAGCTTCATCATATGTTTTCTTACCTATTTTGGCTGCTTTTCCAAAGCTAAATAAATCTCATTACTTCTCATGTAGAGTAGTAACTTACTGAGCAGCATATACTGCATTCATTTCTTGTAGGCAGCCTTGCAATATGGAACATATGTTACAGTCCAGCCAAGGCTCTTTCACCTTGTCCTTCTCCACAAACTTCATTTAAATTATCTAAGATTTCAAACAGTCTGTAAGGAAACATCCTGGGGGTCTCACTTTAGAGTTTATGTCTTTCTGCCAGCCTTTCATCTTGTTTTCAGTTTGTTGCATCTACATTTATTTGACATTGAAGAGCATTTATGACCCTTGGGCATCTCCTTCAATGTGTTCCTAGCACATGTTCTCCTGGGTGAAGCATACAGCACAGCAGTTGGACCCTTCTCCTTCCTTCTCCTCACCATACTGCTAGAGACCCCAAGCCACGGGGTGCAGAGAGCCTGTGGGGCACTACAGCATCCTGGACCTTCTGGTGCTGAGCACGCTGTGAGATCTAACAAACAGCCAGCATGAATAGATACATTTTGAAAAATGAAAGTCTACAGCTCCCTTCACATCTCTCTGAGGAATGGATTTATAAGTATTTTTGTAGAATTATGCTAACAAATTAATTCAAACAGACTTCCCATTGCTAGAGGATGAAATCTGAAATCTGCAAAGCCATCACTTACACCAAAGTCCATTTTACAAATGACATATTTTGCTCATTTCTTTTTCTGTGTTCTGGTCTCTACTCACCTACAAAACCATCAACACAGTATGGCTGAAGACAAGCTTGCCAAGGAAGATTTAATATATCATATAAGAGAAGGTATTTTAAAAAGGGGAAAAAAAAAGCACGCAATCCAACACACTCAAACTCTTCACAGAAGAGAGAATAAAACAAAATCAAAGCAAGCAGAGTCACAGTAAAAAAAAAACAAAACCAAAACCAAAACCCAACACCCCCCCATCCAAAATCCCAGCCCAAAGGTTGAACAAAAATACTGAAGAAAATTTGCCAATTTCTGTTTCAATACACAGTTAAGAATGCTGTACAGCTTCCCAAAACTAGTAGGTAACCAGAGTCCCTTGCTCATCCAATCATCCAAGCCTGTCCTGTGAGAGGCACTCATCATGATGCTACCTCCTGGGGTTGTCCTCTCTCCTTGCTTGGACAGTAGTGAAAAGAGCAATTGACTCAAGAGATGTTTGTGACATGGGGTGCCTCCCTCATTTTGAGTTGTTATGGTCTTCCCAGAACCTTGTATTTCTGAATTCTGTCACCAGACTATGAGTTTTACTCCAGTGCCACAGCAAAGAGACAAGAGCACATCTCCCCACTCCCACGTGGACACCAGCTATGGTAACATTATTGGAAGCTGAGTGTGGGAAAACTGATTTTTGACACCATCCCTTTACTAGTTAATGTTTAATTTCAAAATCACTTCACTGCAGCACATTTCAGGAACCACCAGGACAGAAGCTCAGTTACACCGTATACACTGGATATGTGTAGTTATTCCCATTTCCCTTAACACCTAGGATCTTCTATTGAGTTAACCAACCCCTCCCATATATTGTTGAGTTATTATTTTTCTTCAAATTAAACACACCTAAACACATCACTAATCAACCTCTTCCTGTGCTGTTTCACATTGCTTTTAAAGCCCATAGACCTTGAAAGAATTGGAAAGACCTTTAAAGAATTGGAAGCGAGTAGGCTTTTTCGCCTCCTCCCCACCCAGAGAAGCACTGGAAGGAACCTAAGAGAAGTTGCAGTTGTTTCACTTTGTAATTAATCCTGCTTAACACACTCAGCAGGCTTTGAATGACAACAGCAAAAGGCTTGCTTTCAGAGATGCCAGCTGATCCTGGCTCAGGTGAGATCAAGGATGGGATGTGTTGGTCCAGCCATTTAGTGTAAATTTGAAACTAGTCCTTGAAATCTTTTCTGCTGAGAGGTTGAAATGCATTATGGAGGCAATACCTTGTCCCATCCCTGCCTGCTTAGCTTCAGCCAGTGCTAAGATGTAGATGATAAAAGAGAAGGTAAAACACATCAGCTGAAAACAAGAACTAAAAAAATTACCAAAACAAAACAAAAAAAGTGAGCAACCTAAACGATATTTTGGAAAGAGCAGTATACAATGTCTATTTGTTGTATCCCAGTCATTGTCAATGACCATTGGAAGAAGATGTAAAACAATCAGGTAAGAGCAGAGTCTAGTCTGAAAAACACAGTCTTGAAAAGAGATGAGTATCTGTCCTCCTTAAATGTTTGTGTGGTCTTTGACAAGTCCAGAATAGACACCTCACCAGGAAACTGAAGGCAATGAGCAAGATTGGGAGGTCATGGTACTGTGATGACTCTTTGCATGACCAAGTAGGTGTGTTAGTTAGTCTTAAAAGTGAAGATGTGGAAAATGCAGACTTGTATGTGTATATAATCCAAGTAATCCTCAGGTTTTATTATCTTACCATCTGCTAATTAAATTTTTATTTTGGCATGCTGGACTGTAAACATAGATAACAACTTGCAGGGCATGTGCTCCTCCCCTACCCAATTTTTGCAATTTTCCCCAAACACTAAATGGCATAGGACTCTGAAGCTTTTTCATTTATCAAGTTGGCTTATGTTTTCAAGACACTCAGAATTCTTCTCAGTCTTCAAAATCTTCCTTTACAGTGGCTCCCCTGAGGCCATAGCCAAGCAGCTGCCTCTCAGAGTGCTCTCCCAGAATGCTTCCCCTCTCACCCTCCAGTCTATAATGTTGCTTTTCTCAGTATAAATTTTCTTCTTCTAAGAAAAGAAAAGCAAAACCAAACCATAATTATGTTAAAAACCAAGCATCGGAAAGAAGCCTGCAAAGTAGCATTTGGCTCTTGATTAACAGTCGAGTAGGAGCTGAGACTATGTCTGTGAAATCATGCCTGAGCTGTAACTTACTGTCGCAGTTACTTTACTTCTCATTTGTTGCTCATCCTCAAAACTAAGATAAGGACTATCTGAACGATCACGTTCAGCATTGCAGCAGTGTTGTTCTCCTGCTTTTCTTGATCAGCAATGACAAATACAGTATGACAAAAATTACACCTTGTGGGCTTCAAGGCAGCTAACTGCCTGAGTCCAAAAATCAAGTGGAGTTCATAGCTCATAAATTGAGGTATGTGAACTGATCCTCAAGTCTCTTGCCTGTGCTAAGCCTGTTTTTGTGGTATTGCTATTTTTAAATTCTTTCATGATACCTACTCAGGTCTTTCCTTTATTGAAGGAGCCGCTCCCATAAACTGCCCATTTCTTTCCTTGACACTGTCCCTAGCTCAGCATCTTTCATCCTCAGTGGCCTAAATCATCTGTTCAACTTCCCTTGAGCACAAGCACGCCATACACTCAGTATTTGAAACTTTTTCACTGACTGGGGCATTCAGGATTTTTATTTCTTTCCATATATTTCATAACTGCATGCTTTTTGGGAAATTCCCATCTTGTCTAGATGGTTTTTGATACTCTCCATCCTGCCTGTTCTTACATCCAAAGCCAGTGCTTTCTATGTTGTTGCCCAAATAACCAGCAGACAAGATTCCTACCTTGGTGCTGGTCCCAGTCAGTTCACTGACTATTTTATTATCTTTCTCTTGCACAAAATTTATAAATTCCCCCTGTGCAAAAGCAAAAGGCCTATTCCCTGGGCCTCTGCCCATTGCAGTTTCCCCCAAATACACTATAGCATCCATCATACCTGTACCTGCTACCTTTAATCCACATACCAACACTTCACTTGTATTTAAGGACAGAGACTGCTGCAGGCTGTGATGCCGATTGCTTAAAGGACTATCATCTTAGAAAGGGTCTGTGTTAAGCAAGGCTATTATTTGAAGTAAACAAGTGCCTGAAAGGAAGGCACACTGAAGTAGAAACAAAGCCTGCACTTCTTCCCTGTTTTTTAAAAGAAATTTTTAAAAGCCTTTGCCACAGACAAAACCACACAGCTATTTTCTCACAGCTCTAATTACAGCTCACTGTCACACTAGCTGAACCAGCTCATCTCGCTGGAGGAGAAATATTAGAAGAACCTATACTGTACCTAGTGCTTTTATGCTCCATTTTTATCCTCATCCCTGAAGTTATTTGACCTGTGAGAACTACTGCTCAAACACTGCTGTATGTCTTAATGTAAGCCAAGCTGGAAACCTTGATCGTTTCAGAAGATGAAATTAAGCAGCAACCTATTTATACAGTTTAAACTGCACCAGCCAAAGCTTCAATGAGAAGACTTTGTGCAACAGAAAAGGTTGGAGCAGTGCCACAGCTTCCTAAGTCAATGATTTCTACCCAACTCAGAATGAGTTAACTAACTCATTACACCCCTTCAGCAGGCAGTTTCAAGCATTTTCAGTAAATAGAGACAATTTTGTGTTGCTAATCTGTACCGTCAGCAAGTTTCATAACAACTTCATCCTGAAACTGTGGAAAAGGCTACAGCACCAGGTTCTGTGCAGAAGGTAGTTTGGATTGTGGGTCCAGATGGGTTATACATTGTGCCTGCTCATGGATACAGCAGGAAGGACTAATATAACATGAGTAGTGAGTTAAATGTCCTTGACCGCAAAGGAACTGGGATTTCATGTGTTGGCACTTAAGTCTATACATGCAATTTGTAGCAAAAGCAATGTCTTTCAAAGCTTTTCTGAAACTTATCATAGTTTGGTTTTAGGGCTGCTAGAAAAACCAACTCACTCTGGTTACCTCAAGAGAGAAACTCTAAATATACTATAATCTTTGGTTTCACGGTTGCTATCGGAGTGCAAAAAGACAGTAACTTTATTCAAAGTTTCAGGACTTGGCAAAATACTGTGTCATTTCAGTTACTATTCTACAAAAGATTAGATACACAAAAAAAAGACAGAAGTTTTCCACCATGAAATGGAAAGAGCTCACACTGGTTTGCACCTGGCAGGAAAATACACACATATTATCACAATCTGGAGGTACTGTGTTTTGCCAGATGCCATTTTGTGCTCATTACCAAAAAGCTCCAGGGTATTCCAAGGCTTGCAGAAAGATCATGTTTTGGTTCCATGTCCAGAAGAGGGGGGGTTTGTTGCTGTTTTTTTAACATAGTCTCCATTTTTTTCTGCTTGCTTAGTGGGGATGTGAAAAATCTCTGAGCATATGGGGATCTGATATTTATCTTGATATAATCTATGAAGTCAGGACTATTTTCTGATCCAGATGGAAGCTAGAAGGGGTTACAAAAGACTATTGAAATCAAGCTTTTGTATCTCAACAAGGCACAAAAACATCTGTTCTTTGTTGGCCAAGACACAGTTAATAAACATTATTATTAGGTAAGCATCCTATTGTGCCTGTCATCATACATGTCAGTCTCTGCATAAATTAGGACTCTAAACCCAACAGCAGGGAAAGAATTAATTTCTGAGAAGCATGGGCCAAAATAGTGTTTATGCCTGTCAACCACTACCACAATCTCACATTATTCTTTTACTCAGGCTTAAAGAAAAAACATCCAGCAAGCTTAAAATAATTTAGAAACATTTCTATATTGTCAGCATCTCAAATTTTGCTCAAACAGACATTCTAGTTTAAAAAAATAATAAAGACAGGGTTTTGCCACATACAGTTGAAGGGAAATTTATGGGACTAATCCTTTGCATATTCTGAAAGTCTCATCCTCAGTACACATGATCTGTTACTAACAGATTATTCAACCCCAGAAGGTAAAGACCTAAGTGAATATTCACAGATACCCTTGACTATCCTGGATCTGCAGAGGTTACAAGACCTTTGACTGGCTAACAAAGGAAGAGCACTAGCAATAAACCACCACAAAGATTCTTTTTAGAGATTAGGATCACTTAACTCAATTCAGACCTCTACGTGACACAGGAAAGTACAGCAGAAAATGAGTTACTTTTCTTTTCAGTACAGAGCAGGGCACTATAAAAGCAGCTTTTACATCTATTTAAAGATCTCAGGGTTTCTTCTGACACAGCAGCAGAATGAAGCTTAAAAGAGGCCCTTTGTACAGTCATTTGTCGGTCCAGGTGGCCTGGCCATGCAATGATTCTGCAACATTTTTTCTCAGGCTGCCCCTTCCTTCTCCGTTAACGTTTCAATTCACGTTTGAGGCTCAATGACATAGCACTTGCCTACCAGTGCTTCCCCAGTTTGCTTTTTTAGATCTTTGATTTTGGAAATTGTTAACCCATTTGAAAGAGCACACTCCTGCAGTAGCTTTTGCTTTCATGTTTCTCTAAAGAATATTGTGTTTCTTAATGTAGTACCTTGGGCAAGGCAAGGTCGTACCATAAACTACATAATTCTATTACCTGAGTGACTTCCTGAATGAAATAAATCCCAGTAACTGCTTGCATATACCGAGGATACTAAGCTTCAAGCTTCAAACTCGTGCCTGTGACTGTTTTCCAGGAAGGCAAAGCTTCTTTCAAACCTGTTGTTTCCTGATGGCAGGGACGAGGACACTGGAGTCACCACTCCTCAGTTTTAGAGCAAAGAATACCTTCTGGCATAGAGCAATCTTGGTTTTGGGAACTTGTACACTCCTTTGGTTCCTTTTGTTATGTGAAATTAGACCAGTTTCCACTTCATTCATTTCAAATTTGAACCATCTCACACTTCTCCACAGATTAAATATTTCGTACCTCTTCTTTGTATTCTGTCTTGATGCCTGTTTGCTCTCTGTATCTACTGCTTGTGTTGGTCCAGTCTTCATATTCTGCCGCTGAGGAAAGCAGAGCCCATGTACCTTGCAGGCTGCAGCCACTTGACAGAGTCTGTGCTAATATTTCAGCAAGGGTGATAGCCAGCAGAAAGATTTTGAGAAGGAGTCTTGAAACCTATGGACTGCTCCAGGGCAGGAGCTGCCGACACACTGCGATACCAGTGCTGGTGGCTTTTCACTGCCTCAGGGGGTAAAATACTTCCCTCTTCAAGGGATCCCCAAGGTTGGGAATACTCTCTCCCTCCACTGCACGCTCCCTTTAAGAAAAATACCTCTTCTCCCTCTGGGCAGGTTTTCATAGTCCCCCCATGTCTCCTTTTTCTGTCTTGCACAGGTCTGGAGCAGCACCTATCCGGGGCAACAGAGCTGGTGCTCCCAGAAAGCAAAGCTGGCATTTCCTGCCACAGGGTGAGATAAGAGAGGAGAGAGCTGCCACAATGAAAGCAAACTCTCTCTTCCAGATTTTATACTAAAAAGCTGATTCTAATATTGTCTTTTGCCTAAGAGAACCCCAAGATATACCATTACTGGAGAATATTTCTGATCTGCTTCTCACACATCATATTCCCTCTGCATACTTTTCCCTGGCCTTGCAAGGAAAAACTGCCCACAAGTTTTTCAATCGTGAGCTATTGCAAAAGCCCCTTAGATCACCACAGTCAGCTGGAGTTACAGATAGGACGTGACTCTCAGAGTACTTGAACAACACAGGCAGAGTTCCCATTTGCAGAACAACCACCAGCAGCTGTAATAGCTTCTAGCTGAGGGGGATGCTCAATGGAGGACTGCTGTGCAGACACAGTGTGCTGCCATGCCAAGATTCATACTGGCATTTGCACCAGTCGACCTTAATGCACAGGGGAAACTAGAGAGAAAGATCTTACCAAGGATTGCGAAGTACTGATGGGGATGGACCCTGCCATCCTCACACACAAGCTTTCCCTGAAAATAACTAATTACCTAATGGTAATGCCACATTTTTGATCAGGAAAGAAAAAACAAACCCAAACATAAAAATAACTCTGGTCAGTATGGAATTTGGCTTTTGTGCTCCATAATCCTAAGAGCAACTCATCTCATCTGTCAAAAAATTAATCTAGACTCCTAAACTAATCTTCTCAATGCCCTTTATGGACAACCGGGGAAAGTTCTTCCGGAGTCCAATTCATTTAGTCCCAGACACGTCTGACAGGCAGGATGAATCTGCCTGTGGGGATGCTGCATTGTCCTCACACACGGTGGTGACCAGAGAGCCAGCTTTGGACGATGCATCCAGCACTTTGCCAAAGTTAGCTGAACACCACTGACCTCACAGAGCAAGCTGGGAATGTTGCAATTCTCTTGCACGCAGCTTATAATCCCCTTTCCAATGTGCCAAAAGAAAAAAAGAGAGCAATTTTGAGTAGTAAGAACCCTGGCCCAGTGGAAGTTTTCAAACCTGACTTGTTTACCTTGCTGTTCATAGGCAGGAACTAACAACGAGTGACAAAAGAAAAAGACTATTTTTGGGTCTGGAAGAGGTGGAGCTATGCACTACAGATGGGGGCACTGAAAAAAATCCGAGAAGTAGAATGTCTCTAGACATTTCTCTGCCATTTATGGTGTTGGATGGGTAATTCCATGTATCTGAAGTAAAGGAAGAAACTTGTGGCCTACAGATGACACAGAGTCTTCTCAAATCCTCCTTGAAACACTGAGGTGAAAAATAATATAATATCCTTTTGAGATATTGCTTATAGAAATATCGTGTCTTCTGGACAAGAATAACTCCTTAACAGGGACAGTAAGTCAGAGGGCATCAAAATAGAAAATAATATAAAATACTCTTTAAATAAAAGTTTAATTCACTCTTACTTTACAGAATATTTAGAAGCACCTTATCATTTTACTGCCAGTTCTAAAAAAGACCAACAAGAGACTGGAATGATTTTAGCTGGTAAAATAGGAAACCTTGTGAACAAATGGATACAAGCTAAGCGAAAGCACAGTAATATTTTGTACACCACAACTATAATCAGAATCTGGCATTGGTTTATTCAAATTTTGCTTTCTTGGAAGCAAAGCTTACATATTTGTAAACATCAAAATAAACATTGCTTAATTTTACAATTCGCTAAACAAATACTTTTTTACCCTGATGGGCATATGCAGAGCCATCTATTTGTCTCACAGTTCTCCTGTTGACCTGTGCTTCAATATTTCTTTAAACAATTGGTTCTTTTACATTTTTAATGGTGCTTAAAAATTCCTTCCAATATTGTGCAAGTCATAGGCAAGGCCATTTTGATGTGTGCCCTTCCTTACGTAGTTTTTTGATCAGCACTTAACTAATGCAACTGTGAAAAACTATACATTTTCAGGAAAATGTTTTGATTTTGGTCCTGTAGTTAAAGACCTTCTATAACTGAGGTGTTTACATGGATTTGAATCACAAGCATGTACACAACAAAACCACTATACCAATGTTTCTTGGTCTATGCATAAAAAGTATGTCTTCTACTTACACTAAAACATACAAAAAATAAACTACAAAAATTGTTTACACTTGATTTCAGCAAAAAAAGCTTTCTTCAAGAAAAATGATTCTTCTTTTTTCAGCCATCAAAAAAGGAATGCAAGTAAACAATAAATACATGTGCTTTCTCCATATAGACATATTTACACTTGAGTCTTTGGCTTATGTTTAAGTTTCTTTATAAAGATCTTTATGTGATCCAGCCATCATTGCACATTAAAACAAAATAAGCCAGTTTGTTTTTTTTTTTACTATATATAATATATATGCAACACTTGAAACGTATAAAGAATGAACCTTACTATCAATTTGCACTGTTATTGTACTTTAACAATGTATCAAAAGGAAAAAAAAGAAAAATTAATACCCTATAGGAAATATTGATACATGCAACAGATGGTCGCACTACTGTAATTGAGAGACGGCTGCATATACAAACACTGAAAAGTCCTAATTTGCGCAAATCTCTTCTGACTCTGGTTTTCATTAAATAGTATTTATGTGGCACTAAATGTTGATACTGTATACAAGCATAGAAACAGATTGAGTTCTTTTATTAAGATACACAACTTCATAAGAAAAATACTTTGCATTTAAAATTTAAAATCCCTCCCACCCCCCCCTCTTCCCCTAAAATCTTTCTTCACAGGATCAAGAACTGTTGTCAAAACAGCTTATTGAGATTCATGTATTTGGTGAACTTTGTCACAGCCATTCCAACTAAGAGGATTCCAAGTACTCCAGTGCAACGTCGTAGCAGAAGCGATACTGCTCCTTTAAGGGGAAAGAGGGAAAAAAAAAGACAAGAAGTTAAATTAAGATTCTAAAGTATTAGCAGCAGTATCTACAAACAAGAATGGCCTTTGCTAGCTGCTGTGCAATTTTAACTTCAAGCCTGACATACTTGGGTTTTCTTTTTTTTTTTTTCCCCCCACTACACAAGTATATTACCAGCTCTGATTTAAAAACTACCCTAACCAATGAACTGGAAAAAAAAACCTGACCATGAAATGCAATGATTTGCTTCTCTGATTTTTTCAGTTTCTGAACTGGTTTATCAAACACGAGGAGTTCTCCTATCAGTCAGAGCATTCTTGCAGTGAAAGCACCTCGACTCCGATATATCATTTACATTTAAGTTAGCTGATACTGAGCAGTTAACCAGTGCCTGCTGCTTGGCCAGCCAGGGAGCAGCTAGGGAATGCCGAGCTGTGACACAAAGCTGCTCCGGGCCCACAGCTCATTTGTACAGTTGTGTCAATGTAACGTCCAAGAGATCAGATGCATGTTTAAGAGAGAAGTTAAAGCTGAAAATTTCATCATGGTTAGTATTTTGCCTTAACAAGGCTGTTCAGAGCTGATACTGCGGGAGAGGGTGGAGGAAGGAGGGAGGAGAGGGCAAGTAGAAGACAAAAAACCCAAGAAAATTAATTCTACCTTTATTGTCCTTGTGTCTTAACAAAACAAATCTGCTTTTGTGATTTATTTTTGTTTGCAAAGGAAGCCAGCGTGATCCATTAGCAGGAAGTGGTGGGGATATCTTAAAGGCTTTATTGCGCTGCTCATATTTGTTATCTGATCGTGTTGCTGAATGTAGGGCACATGACAGTGTTATATATTGGTTTTCCTGGTTTGTTTTCTAACTAACGACTCAACAGCTGCTGCTGTTCAAGAGTTCTGAATAAAACCCCACACAACAGAAACACATAACTAAGGAAATTCTAAGTAACTGCGGATTAAAGCTTACAATGGAGTTCAGGACAATTTTGAAACGAAATACAAGTTTGCAGACCATTTATCAGAAACACACACAATCTACCTTGGCCTCCCTTTGCAGTGACACAAGTAATTTTCCATGTGATCTGACCTGCTTTCTTCATAGCAGTGAACTGAAATCCAGGCAGCAATTCAATATGTTGCGTCTCAGACGTCTATGGCACAGCAGACCGCAAAGTATTTGTGGCAAAACCAGCAATACCTAGCCCAGTGTCACTGCTGCTACAGGGTGCTCTCTACCTGTTAACATTTTAACCATCTTCTCAATTTATGTAGTGGCAAGGGATGGAAGTGATGCACAATAATTAATCAAATCATGCCACAAAGCTACTTGATAGCAAGCAAACAGTGACACCTGGAAAAAAGAGCAATATGGGAAGAGGCAGCTACAGCCATTTTGCTCAATATGCAAGTTCACAAGGTCAGAAGCAATTTTCACTATGCATAAACTGCAAAACGTTTTTAATTTCAATTGGCATCCCTGATTTTTATGCTGTAGGCAGCCATCTGGCTGAAAAGAGACACTGGCTGCTGGCAGTGTGAGAGTCAAACGGCAGGAACTCCCAAACACCATCTAACCTGCTTTCACATTCACCTACAGGAAGGAAAAAATCCACCTGGGAGAATTTTTTTAAGGACTTTCCACCATGTTCAGTTTTTTGTGACCGAGTGATCACATGGATGGATATTCACTCATACTGTATGCATAAAGACTGACCAGAAGAGTGAAGGTTTTTGGAATTCTGGCAATGTACATGCAAATATTTAGTCTTGTGGTTTTGCTGATTCAGAGTCATATTGCTTATATTAGTTTACTGTTTATTATTTAGTTTAACTGTTGGACTCAATGATCTTAAGGGTCTTTCCCAATCTAAATAATTCTGTGATTCTATATATTCGTTTCCAACATACTACATCCAGGTCTTTGATTTTAAAGTTGTGAGGTATCATTTTGACTACTAAAAATCTGAATAACAAACATTATTGTTATTTGATACAGTTTCCAAAGCAGCAGTTGTTATTAAGAAGCAAAATATTCACATCTCCATCTACTAATCTGGACTTTACAGCTTATTCCTACCAAGAAGAAATGCCTTGCTCCGTAAAATTTCAATACAGTTTGTGTGAGCATAACCCGCTGCAACGTCTCTTCAAATAGACCAGGTTATTTTTGGAGATTACAGTACATTCTGTTAACTCAGAATGTTTTCTGTGAAAAGCACAGTACCACTACAAGAAAAGCGGCATAAAATGCTTAGCCTGGCCTCTCATGATGCTGACTTGTGTGTGCACTCAATAAATGTCCCTTGCTTGTTGCTTAGATTTGCTCTATTTTGTGGGCACAGGACGGAGAACGCAGCTCTCACAACAAGAGCCCCCGGCTGCCTGGCTGTTGGCAGTAACCCCGACGGGCTGGTGCTTACCGGAGTTTCGACCATGTTGGGCTTACTGTTCCGCAAAGTCTTCACGGCGTGGAAAACGTCCACCACGTTCTGCCTTTTTACCATCTCGACCACAATGCCGATGGCACAGAACATCCCGCTCCGGCCTCCGCCGTTGCTGCACACAAGGAAAAGAGCCGGTTAAATGTCACTACGGCGTATGGGAGCATCCCAAACGCATTTCTGTTCTTTCACTCTGTAAGCATGAGTGATTCGTGAGTCCCACAGGGAAACCAGGCTTTAGCAATCTCCTTGCAGCTCCAGTGGGTTTGGTCAGAGACATTTGCTGTTTCTGACCTTCCTCTCAATTACTTCTTTTGAATTCTGCCCTTACAACCCACCATACTGCCCAGCTATAGCCTAATTTACACAGGCATTAGAAATAAAAAACTAAGTTCAATGGCAAGTACAACATTTTCCTCTTAGTTCTGGAAAGAGACTCAAATTATCCTATGGTATGAGGATTATCTAGCCGGAGTAATGCTAAGGCATCACTGATTTGATATCTTGACCTTTGAGGACACTTCTGAACTATTTTAATCTTCATTTCAAAGACATTAAGGTAGATATTTCTTCTTATTAAGTTTAAATTAGCCAGAAGGTTCCACGGATAATGAGGAGGGGTGGGCAGAAAAAGGGACACAAGTTAATGCTGAACATTTAAACAGAGGCTTTTTTTATAAAGTAAGGAGAAATGCATAATTCAATTTCTAAGTTTTAAACTTTATACTTAAGTAAGGTAGGAGAGAGATTAGTCATTCTCTGCTTAAGGAGAAAAAGATGCTGCCTTGTCAAAGCTCCCAAACCAGCTCCCATTTAAATATCAGGCTCAGCTAAGCAGCCAGCGGTCATTTACCAACAATAGTTTTAGCATCATATACTGTAGTATGGAACTTTTCTCTGATTTCATATATCCATAGCTTTCAGTCTAAAACCCTCAAAATATAGTAGGCCTTCTGGAAAAAATGCAACACACAATAGGCAAGAGATGCACAAACCCCGGCCTTTTGGCACTCAGCATAAAAAGACTTCCTTACTGAAATAGTACAAAAGAAATACATCTGTACACATTTTGTACCTGAAAAACACACTATTACGGACAAAAGGAGACAATGCACAGTATCCCTGTAGTAGCATGTCCAAAATACTCATTCCCATGGTACCTTGACCTGACACAGACAAATTCTAAAGCTGACCAAAAGCCAACCCACAGTAGCAGTGGTACGGTGTTTTTTGTTTATTTTTGTTTGTTTGTTTGTTTTTTATATAAAAGAAACAAGGGCATGTGCAAAAGAATGTAGCCATAAGAGCACTGCTTGAACTTAAAACAAGAACATATATATAAACATTTATTTGAGGAGCACCAATTTGACTTTCTCCCAATTACTCACAGGCAATGGATGATGGTCCGGCCCTCCCCTTCTTCACATTCCTCTTGCCATTTTTCAACCTGGAGAATTAACTTCAAGAAGGATCTCTTGGAAGCTGGTACATCTCTGTGAGAAGCCCATCCCAAATACTGGAATTGCTGCACCATTAGATAGCCCTCTTGTGGCTGAGGGAAACCAAGGAGCTTTAGGTCAATATGGCACCTTTACATATTTAGAAAACCAAAATATAAAACTAACATGAAACCTAAGTGTTTATATTATGGAGAGATTCCAACATGTATATACATTGCATGGTAGGGTCTCCATTATTTCGTATCACTTGAGCTCAAGGAAGATGTCAAAAAAAAGAAAAGGGAACTACATTGAAAACAATCATTATCATTTATCAATCATTAATGCAACCCATCCTAACTTCTAAATGGACAAATTCCCCAGATTCTGTGTGTCAAAGGTTTTTATCCTTAATGTCAATAATCAATTTAAAACATCACCGTTAAATTCTTAGACCTACAGAAATGAAGAGATATACCTTTGCTCCCATGCATGAACTGACCCCATTATATATGAACAACAAGTAATATTAGTGCACAAATATGACTATTTTCCTTGAAGTCTTCCCTTTTTGTCAGACTATGATAATCATGAGAGCCTTGCTGCCAGTCTCTGAGCCTCCCATCTGCTAGATGCTACACAGGGAGAGCTTTGAATAGAATTAGACTGTCACAAGAAAGGCCTCAATAATTGGAAGAATAAATAGTCTATTCGGTTTCTTGGAGCTGAAGATGATGAAAAGGAGTAGGAATGTGGATTTTAGAAAAGGAAGAACAGAGCAGAGAGATATTTAGAAGCAAGATGTAAAGGCGAAAAGGCATGGGAGACAAAGGGCAGCAGAGGTGTAGAAAATCAAAACATCATAAAAAGAAATGGAAAAAGTAAAAATAAGAAATGAATAAAAAAAAAAAAAAGAGGAAGTCTCAAAATACAACAAAAAAAGCACTATGGCGTAATATTTGCCAGTGTGCCTACACCTTAGCTTCCTGTAGTTTCCAAACAAGGTATGAAGAGCTGAAAATGTTTTTCTTAGCTCTGAATATAAGCGAAATGAAGGTTTGGATAAAATGCTGGCCACACGCAAACTGATCCCTGCACATTGAAAAATGAAAATGTGACCAAAATAAAATAAAAATCCCTTTGTATACACTGTAATCAGTTTTTCCCACAGCTATTCTTCAACTTTAATGAAAGTTAAACATATACTCCCAAGTAGCAACTAGTGGCATGTAAGTTCAGCATGGAATGAAAGAAAAAAAGTAATGGTAAGTAAAATGGGGATTGCTGATTAACTGTACATATAATGGTGGCACAAGCGTCTGTCACTCTTTACCTGTAGGCAACATAAACGATTTGTAGAGGTAAATTAAAGGAGGAGGCACTGCCTGGCAAAGAGGGTTTGAGAAGATGCTGTGCCAGTGTGAAGCACTATGGGACAGCAAAAAGACAAGAAGGTGCAGGGTGTGAAACAGCTGACAAGAATGCAAGACTGGCACTGCTACTGAAGTTGAGAAAAAAAATGTTAAATGTAGGTCGAGGCACAGAGGTGCAGAACCCTTCAGAGGCAGAGGAGCTTTCAGAATTTTTTCACACCCTGCTTTGCAGGGTGCCACAATCCTCCTTTTATGTTGTGGTTCTCACATCTTAGGCTAAGGTGCTGGTTGCATAACCAGCCTCAGCGCTCCTGTTCCTGATTCACCACAGATGATGTCTTACAGAAGCTACGAATTAAATACCTGTCACTACATGTTCATTACAGGGATACTTCTTTCACTGCACACCGAACAAACAGAACACTTTTCATACAACTTCCACTCATCAGGGAGAATGCCACAGAACAACAGTCATTCACCTTACTGCTCTCTCTGCTCAACATGTAGCTGTAGAAAAGTACTAGAAATTAGTATTAGGCATCGATGCTCGACTGACTCTTTTCTGGGTAATGTCTTAAGAACATTAGTATTTTACTGTTATCCAAAATTAAAAACTACAAGAGCCTAGAGAGTGTTAAAAATGACATAGTTTTCCATTACATATTGTTACAATAATGCTTACTCTTGTTAGATTGCATATCCTGAAAATTCGGTTTATGACGTCGCAGTCCATTGAACATGACATGCATTCCACTTGGATGGGGCCGTACCGCAGTATCCCTTCCTCGGGCCAGTATTGTGGGCAGCCCTGCGCCAGAGCAAAACAGGCATAATTAAATGGTGAGCTACAACTTGAGCATTGCCTTATTCTACTGCAGCTATCTCACCTCAGCTTTCCTGAGCAACTGGTGTTAATGAGTTGCTGTAAAGCAGAGAATACCTGTAAAATCACTGCACTGCTCTACATTTTGATCATGTAGTGCATCCAGAGTGATTAAAGCATGTGATGGTACATGGAAAACTCGAGCCCCAAACTAACCTGTGCTAAGTCGACTTCATTTAACATCACAAGGGAAGTACAGCCGTAGTCATACACTAATCTCCAGAAATCTTTCACAGTGTTTGGTAAAGGATGTTGTGTGACAATAAAAGCTGCTGGCTGCCTGTAGCTCTGTAAAGGCAAAAGATTTTATTAGCACCGGTAGAGGAAGTACTTCATAACTTCCACTCAAACGCTGCAACAGAAAAAACATATTAATAGAACAAAGCTGCGACATCAATTACACCAGATTTCACCAAAGCTGATGTTAAAAATACATTGTTGTCTCCAGTAAGAACAAAGAGGTTACTCTGCTCAGGGCTGCCTTCTGCTTCGTTACAGGCCAAGCCCTGTTGCAGCTCTGATATGCACCGGGCTCTGAAGGTGCTCTTCATGGCTCTGCTGAGCTGAGGCTTGGGCAACTCTGACCCAGGCACTGTGTCCAGGAGACCGAGCAGAAACCTTCTCCCTGTGTTGCAGAGAGGGGTGCAGAGGTCTCAGAAGGTCTCCCCATCCACAGCAGGTTACATGTGAGCTCTGCGACTGAACCGAGGACTAAGCTCAATCCCAAATTCTGTTTCAGTGCCACAACCACAGGATCAACCACGGAACTGACCTCCTGGGGCCCATTTCCAGCAGAAAGCAGAAGTTAGACAGCAAAATACTATTTCCTGTCATGACAGCAGACTCCATTTTCTGTATGCTGCGTTATACACAACTGCAGATAGCAGTTTCCAGCCTTACATAGGTCGGCTGAGATGCAACTAGTAGCAGAGGGGCTATGTGCCTGCAGCACATGTGTTATGAGCAGCAAGCAGAAGAGGAGAGATCAGAAATTTTCTGCAGGCAATTTGCAACTATGCAAGGAAGAGTTCTGCAGTGAAGAAATACAGATATGAACTGGCAAGGAAACACCAACAGGTTAATCTGAGAAACAGAGTAAGATGATGAATATTCTTGTAGGCGGATGGGACTGTTAAGTCACCAGTTTGAAGACGAAGTGCTGGAACTGCTGTGTGCCACGCAGAGGTCCCCGTGTTTAGCAACCATGCTGGTACCAAAAGCAGTTTGGCTGGTTTTTTAATGAAATAAGCAGAGTAAATTAACCTAGGAGAAAGACCTGGTAGGGTAGCTAAACTACTTTTGGTGTGCCAGCTTGCTTGTTTGAAGGTTGAGATGAGGGGTCTTCGCATGCAATATATCAACATAACCTCAAAGAGCATAGTGTGAGGCCCAGAAGGAAAAAATACAACTTTTTTCACCTTTCTACTTGTTGTAAACTGTGAAGGTAACAAATCAATGCCTTTAGCATCAGTACTGATTTGACAACAGAGTGAGGAGGCTGACGATTTTTTTTTATCTCTGTTTGTTATCTTTTTCTAATGCAGGAAGCATATCTGGGTAATAGTACAGACATGCAGCTTGTGCCCTACTTCCTAGGTCTGCCCAGGGAGCAAAAAAAGAACAACTGCTATTGATTCTTCCCTTGTATTTTTAAAAAATAAAACATGTACTAGTTGATGGTTTCCTAGCCTTCTTCCTCATCATTTCTGGTCTTTTCCTGAGGTAAGAGAACTAACTGAGATTGAGATGATCAGGTTTTCAAAAGGGACAGGCAGGAGATCTGCTGCCACACTGGGAAGCAGACACCTTTTTTTGGGAACACAGGGACAAGTACATTGTGGAAAGAGTAAAGTTTCCATTTCTGTTTTGCTACCAGAAGTCCTCTTGCCTTGGCTAGCAGTGGGATCCTCCTGTCTAAATAAATCAGCCTTAAAAAAAAAAAAAAAGAAAGAAGAAAAAGGGCAAGAAGAAAAACTTTTATTAATGCAAGTTTTAACCCTGTGCTTATAGCCTTGTCATATGCCTTCATCGTAATATATTACTTTTTTTTTCCTGCTGCTTTTTTCCTTTTATTACTACCATTTTTTGTCTTACCTTACTTGCCTCTGATTGCTCATCCATTAATACATTGTTTGGTTCCCATCCCTGCCTGCCACACACAATTACACACTCAGAGTCCTCCAGCCACCCAGCCGTTCAGCCGGTGTTGCCTTCCTTTCTCCCCAAACCACATTCCTCTGTGCAGCTGTGTCCATAGCACGTCAGTTTTGTCCAGGTGCTTAATGTAATTTTAACTGCAATTCTAAACAATTTTGGTTGGTACCAAAATTCTGCTTACTGCTCTAATTCATCCATTCAGTCCCAGTGACTCCCTAATACATTGGTCTCACACATGCTACTCCCCTATTTTTCTGGCACAAAAGCTAATTGTGAGATTAGGGACCGCAGCTTGCTAGCAGTTCAAATGTTTCCTGCACTAGCTCAGGCAGAACTCCGGGATGAATACCATCCAGTCCTGATGATTTCTGCTGCTATTTGTCATTTTATTCCAGCATCTCTTCTTGACACTGCAGTTTCTGACAGCACTTCATTTTTGAGGAAGGGGAGAAGCTCCTGGAAATCAGGCCACTTATTTAAGTATCTACTATAAAGGTGGCTTTAGGGGCATAACTTTGGAAATGCTAATGGCAGGCACAGGCAGGTATCTGACAGCACATGTGATGAACTGCTTTATCGATCGGACATCTATAAGCAGGTTCACCTCCTTTTTCCCCATTAATTCACCTCTTCCCCTGACAGTACGTCTGTCACTCAAACTTCAACTTTAAAGAGCTGCAACTCAAAATATGAACAACAAAAACCCCAACCCTATCCCCAAACATGCCAAATGAATGGGCTTTTTCCCTTCTTCCTCTGTCTCTCCTGCCTGAATACATATAGCTTTTTTTATAAAATAGCAATACTAACCTCACACTCAGGTAGGTAATATTTACTTCCCGACAAACAGCAGATTTTTGAGATCCTGCTGAGATTTGGAGGGCTGGAGATTAGAGCTTTATATAATGCTGTTGAAAAGGGGAGATTTTCAGTGGGTCCCACAAGGATGCAGAAGACTAAAGATAACAAACCTTCTGAACAAGCAACACAAGCTGGTGGGGTTTCTTACTCATTCCCTCCACTTTTCTTTGTTAGGGCTGTTTTACTGGGCACTACAGTAAGAAAGAATTACCCTTTCTTAAACCAGCGAGTGCTCTCTCTTTTATTACAGTTTTTCACAGCACACTATGCAGACAAAGAAGATAGTCTCTTACGTCCATAAGAGCAGCATTGATGTAGTTGCTGCTCTCCCCATCAATAGTAATTAAGAAAGGCAGACATCTGTCAGGTGGCAGCATATCCATGAAGCGGTTCTTGTCGTGGTTCCTTGGCAAGCAGGCTATGCTGCAGTCCTCCGCTTGCAGGCGAGGGGTCACAGAATTCAGGGTCTAAGGGAGAGGCGATGCACGCTTTAGAACGCTGAACTGACAGACAACGGACTCGAGATTCCCCAAGTTTTAATTTAAAATATTGCAATGTGGGAAAACATGAGGCATTAGCAAGAAGGCATTGGCAAATAAGAGCTCCTATCTGGCTGACGGACATGCTGGGGCTTTTGAAAGAGGGTTGAACTGCAGGTGTAAAAGGCACTCCGTGTACCACCGAACAGATGCTGCATGACACCATCCCCTCCAAAAGGAATAAAACAAAGAGGATCCTTTGGAGCCCTAAAGAGCTATGCCTTAGCTGTGCAAATGCAAGCAAAAACTCTGTGGGTCCTAGTCAGTGCTCTTTATTCCAGACAGATATTTACTGCAATTTTATTCAAAGGAGGATATTCCATATTTCAAACAACTTTGCAAAGCACATAAACATGGGCCCTTTATTTTGTGGACTAAAAGTAAAGGACCAAATGCTATAAATGTGATATGAAAATCCTTTCCCTTAAAATAAATCAGAGGTATCTAGAGGCAAAAAGATTCTTGTCACATGAAGAGTTAGGAACTGTGAATACCTGAAACTCATCTTTGAGATGTGAAGAGTTTGTCTGAGAGTCTATTCTAATCATATCAAAATAAGCAGCTTTGAATTCGCAGACAGGAATGGCAGTTTCTCCACACAGGCAAGCTTCTAGAATGGCATCATGAATAAAGATGTACTGCTCCTACCAAATTAGAAAGAAACAAAAATTATAGCCCTTTAAAAACAAGGCATCTTTCCTTCTTTTACAATAAACAGATCTCCTGCACACTGTAAAACTCATTCAAGATAGTGTCCACCAATCCATTAAATAAAGCTTTAGTACAAACACAATGTTGTCCTAATTGGAATGCAGTTAACAAGGATGTTTTCTTCAGAATCAATTTAAATTCAGTAAAACTTAACAGAACAAGCATAGCAATTTATTTAATCAGAGGTTATTAGTTTTCTTGTGGTGCTTGTGGATTTCTGTGTATATGCCACTGACTTGTTGGCTTTACTCATTTTGGTTTTTTAAAAATCGTTTTCAGTCTTATAATACTAGTAGAAAGTGTAAATTGCTTCAAGCACTACTAGTGTGATTAGTAATTATTTAGCATGCTGCATTCTCCTTATGCGTGTGCAAGCTAGCACACCAATTGTCTGATAGCTGGCTCTAGGCCAGTAAAAAACTTAAGTGTGTTCCAACAGGAACAGCATTTCTTCCTGTTTTTTTTTTCTTTTTTTTCCCCTCACTTGCCTTGAGAAATCCTAAGTCCTAGACAACTGCATTACTATTTCAATACACAAGGCATTTTTACACAACGCATATTGTATTTACTCACCCTGAGAGTAATAGATGTAAATCATGCCTATGCAGTAAAGTGCGAGAACTGTGCCAGCCTCACCTAGCTACTGTGGATACCGATGCGGTTATTAACAGCACAAAATTTCATATGTGCCTGTAACAAGAGCACATGTCCAGGGAGCACGGTTGTTTTCTGGCTCTACAGGCTGCGCTGCCTTACCCACATAGCTGTGGAGCTATTGCCATAGCTATGGAGCTATTGCCATCACTGTTGTCTAGGTGACCATCACAAGAACTTGCTGCAATTACAGCTTTATTTTGCTGTGTAAGTACGAACCTCTGAAAGAAGATGAGAGGTAAGAGGCAAAAAGGGAGAGAAAGAGAAAGGAACAGCAGTAGGGCTGTTAATTCACACGAAAGAGCAGATTAAACTGGGATGGTTGGAGCAGTCACACTGAAACACTCCACCCCACGCACTTCCCAAAGGTTAATGGCCCTGTAGCAGGGGTAGTTGATTGGGAACATTATTTGTTCAACTGCCACAGGTTGCAGCATAGAATAAAAACTGCAGCAAATTACATTGGTATGCCTGGATGCCAACTGCAGAGATTTGCAGGTGGTCACAGGTGAAATAACTTCTCAGATAGATGTGGGGGACAGGAGAGAGAACTGGCAAACCACTTCAGGTAACCTGTCTTAACACAAATCAATAACCTGAGTTTCTGTGGAGGCTCCATGTTACTCAGTTGGCAGAATGGGAGCTGTTATAGCTTCATCACTAAGGCAATGGTTTTACTGTGGAGTTGCTGAAGGGATGACAAAAAACGAAAAGGGTAGAAAAGGAAAAACGCTTGGCAATGAGGTTAATCAAGTAAATGAAAACAGAATTGAAAAGGGAGAGGGAAATGGACATAAAGTTTCACAGGTAAGTCAAATTATGGATACGGTGGTTGGAGATAGACTAAAACCAGTGGCAACCTGCTGAAATTCCAACTTTGGGTTCCTGGAGTTGCTGATACCAGAGCTGGGGAGAGACGTGCCAGACAGGCCTACAGTAGGGTCTTCTCTAAAAAATCCTCCTTGCTTTCCTTTTGGTACAAAGTTAGGCGGGCTTTGTGTGAAGACACAATTACTGCATTGAGCAATGCTCCCCAGTGGAGAAAATCGCTCAACAGGGCCAGTGAAATTCTGACCTAGCATGTTTCAGAAAGCATCAGGTGCTTTGAAGGTAAACTGCCGTACCTCTGTCTGTACCATGTTGATGCGACGGGACCGTAAGGCTTTCACACAGTTGTAGATATCCACAACACCTTCTCTTTCTGCCATATCTAACATGATATCGATCACAATATAACAACCTGTTCGTCCAGCACCGGCACTAAAGAGAATCAGTAAATACAGTTAGGAATAGCCCCATGAAAACACCTACAAACTTTATAAACCCATTACTGAGAGTATTTTTATAAAGTCATTCAGTTCTTTCATCACAACCACTATCTAATTTTTATCTTTTCTCTTTCTCTTCATAACGTTCTTTCAATGTTTCGATGTGCCCAAAACAACCATTTTCTGTCAGATCTGATCCACTAAATAACAGGAAAAAAAAATTATTTTCCTCCTGTTATCACCTAGATCAATACCTTAAGTAAAAAAGAATAGTTAAGTTAAACTGAAATCTGGAGGATGATTAAGCTCATGCACTTCAAAATATGACAGATCTTGCTTTTATTTAATAAGACTAAGGATAGGTTTTAAGTGATACATTACAATAAGAAACTCAAGCATATGTTTTACTATCCAAGTTCTAAGCTGATTCAGGCAGCACATTTAACAGTATCCAGAAGAATCTCTCTTGATTTATTTTGGTTTTATAAAAAGCTACAGACATTTTTTGCACAGCAAACTCTTAAAATCTGTAAAGGCTGAGTAACTTTATCTATGGAATGTGATCAAACACTTGATGGTGCTGGAAGAAAATTCTATTTGTGAAAGGACTGTGTCCCATCAACACAAACCTTGCAAAACCTGCACAGGAAAAACAACATTCTGTATTTGTTGCCATTAACCTCATTCCATCTTCATTCATCTACTTGTTTACTTCGATTTAAAATAATAATCTATTCAGACATTATATGCAATGCCAAGCTATCAAAGCAGCTGTATCTACACTTATTCTCGAACGCTGTCACAAAATTACTGTAAGCCACCTAAAATGATAGCCTGAAGTATCATATGATTTAGCTGGTGCAGCTCTTGCAGAAAAACGAAAATCTCTGGCTATTCTAGTGAGGAAAAGCGTACTAGAATCCAGTTATTTCCAAACATTGCTGTAGACAGCCAAATCCTAACGCAGTGTAAATTAGGCAATTCAAAAAGGGAACAACAAACCCAAAACACTTCAAAATGATGGATGCTTCACAAGAGACTACTGTAAATGCTCACATACTCAGTTGTGGGAAAAAAATCAATCTACCTCTTCTGTACACACCTGCAATGGACAACGATAGGCCCTGCACTAGGAGGGTTAGATAATTTGACTCTCCGTATAAAGGAAAGCAGGCCTGTGGCATTGTAAGGAACTCCATGATCTGGCCAGCCAGTGAAATGAAACTGTTTAACTTCACGGATTTCATTGTAGCCCCTCTGTAAAAGGCAAAAAAAAAAAAAAAAAAAAAAAAAAAAAAAAAAAAAAGGTTATGAAATCCAAAGTATTTCACACACTAGATATTCTCTGACTCAAATAATGATAACACACACTGATAGAATCTACATGCTGTTTTCATCTTTTCACCAATTATTTAAAGCAAAAACCATACAAAGCTTGAAGACATAATTTTTTTTTGTTTTGAAGTTTGTAATTTTTACTTTTTCCATTAATATGTCAGTTTTCCCTTATTAGATTTTTCTTTTAACAGACTTAGATGCAATTCGCATAGATTTTCAGAAGTTTTTCTAATTAAGACAATGGCCTGGCTACATTTACAGGCAAGTATAATGATTTACCAGAAGACCACAACTGTATCACACATCTGGCATTCACAGAGTTTGTTCTTTGATTAAGTGAGATTGACTCAGTGGCACTCAGGGCAGAGTGAATGGAGATGAATGACAGGCGTGACTCAAAACCCAGTCCTTCTGCTCAGCTCAGAAGCATGGCTACAGAGAAGAGATGACTGTCAGAGAGGGGAGGGTAGCAGTCAACATTTCTGGGGAAATTCAAAGTCCCGCAGTGAGACGCGTGTTTGGATAGTGCTGATATAATGCATTCCTCCCACGGTGAGGTAAGGGTGCCTACTGTGAACCTGCTAACCAGACAGAAGGACCTGGTATTGTACAGAAACACGCACAAGCATAGCCTCTTCCATACTCCTTGCTACCAAGGAACAGTATTTTGATGAGCGCTTTCAAAATGTGCTCACCCTTCCCAGAGTGAAGGTCCTGACGACATACTCCGCAAGGGGCTCCATCTCTACACAAGTCACTTTGAAGTCACCGTAAACTTCTGTGTCGTCAGGCCAGTACTTGTAACACTTGACCTAAATACAAAATGGGAACGCATTTTACACCAAAGGAAAATGAAAGCTTGAGGATACGTTACTGCATGTACTGCATTACACCACATTTATTTCCAAAATGACCAAGCGCTCATGTGGCTTGTCATGGCTAATGGTCTTTCTGTCAAGTTAAGCACTAGCTAGATGGAATTTCCACTGCTTTACACAGTTGTACTTAGATGCCAAATTCATTTCTAAATGAGCATTTATTTTTTTTTAGTGCTGAGCTATGGAATACATTTCCACTCATGTTAAACTCGGATGCATTTCATATCAGTAATCAAACTGTTGCAAATAATCCCAGATACTTCATATTATTCCCTGAGGGATGTGTTACTGCTAAACAAATAAATAATTTGCTGATTTCTAGCCACTGATGTAGAAGCGCGTTTACTCACTAGTCCACTTACTCTGCTCATTTGAGTGACTTATATACAAATCTATTTTGCTGAAATATGAATTTTGGATTCAGACAATTTTTCACTACTCATGCAAGCAAACACAGCATCAGATTTCTTCAGAAGTTAGCTTCGGTTTTACACAATACTGTAACTCACAACAATGTCTGGACTACCAACTGTCCCCCTTCCCCTCCTCTCAGGGTGCAGGGCTGTCCTTCACAAGACTCTTCTCCATTCTGCTGATAATATGTCTGGTCAGCAGGTTTTTCTCTAGGCTTGTAGCATTAGAAGAAAAACAAAACAAAACTTACTCTCCCAACTTCCACTAAATTTGTGACCATCACAACGCAAGCTGATTGCTCCTGCCATATCATTCTCCAAAAATCATACACGGTCTCATGAACTGGACCTGTAAGAAAAATTCCAGGTAATACTGTGTAACAGAGTAACAGTCATAGTCAAAGTGAAAGCTAAAAATAAAATCCAGTGCTTTTCAGAGCTGACACACGCAAATGCACTTGCTCAGAGATGAAAGCTTCGTGAACCCACATCATCATACCATCATGCGAGTTTCCAGACTATATTGTTGCTTCTAACCAATGCTGAATCTTCTCAGTTTAACTGAATTACCACTTGAAAGAAATTAATAGCAGGTGTTTCAAGTAGCAAAAAGCCAGAAGTTGCTTGAAAACTACAGGGAGGCAGCAATGTGTGACTACATCTATAGTTACGTTTCTAGGTTTGTTTTACATTTGTTAAATATGAAGCGTTGAGTGTGAGTTTCTTCAGGCACTCACGGAGGAGATGCCCGCACCGGAGTGAAGCATCAGTCCGGAGGACTGGGGGTACAGATCCTGTGCGCTTACCCTCCAGCTCCCGGCACAGCACGCAAGCACGAGTAGGCGCTGAGGCATAAACTTCCCACTGAAGGGTATTTAAACCAACTTAACTACTTTTCTGTGAAGCAAACGAGGAGGACTTGTTTAAGCTTTGCCTCCTGCTCTGCTGCAGAGACAAGACACGTTCAGTTGAGCGGCAGAGGCTTTTACCCTGTTACAATCATCTCCGAAACAGCTCCCTGAGCACAGTCCAGCAGTGGTATAAACATCGCTGAAGACCCAACCATATTCCTTCATGTGCTAGATCGAAGGCTGCATACTAAAGCAGCAATAAATTTTGTGTCCTTTACACACTATTATGTGCAATGATTTACATAGTAAACCAGAAATAAGATACAAATATAGACTTAACTGCAATAGAGAGACCTGTTTAGACAGCACTTACACAAACATAAAAAAAAATGTGGACAGAAATTTGAGTATCCTGCTTTAAAACAAGCCTTTAGTTTGTCTTTCCTGTGTGCAGCTACAATCAACTGAGGGCATAAATAACAGGATATTTCCAGCCAGATATCTGATTATAGTCACAGATCAAATAATGACACATCTAAATTAATTATTTTTACTTTAATTCATAGCTTCTGATATTTCAGTGGAATCTTAGATTAATCTATTTGTTTTTCCTCATTGTGAGGAGTTTTATCAGAAATACAAAACGAGTAATTTCCATAGAAATTCATTTTTCCCTCTAACTTCTCTTTTTATTAGCAGGGTGTTATATGATAAAGATTTTCCTCACTTCTTCCTACAAAGAGGCTTTGTCCTTCTCTGGCCTTACTTTACCCAGATTTTCTGAGATAGTGTTTAATTTATCATTACTATCTTCACTGTCTCTATCCTGGACTAAATCCTAGACAGTAAAATAATACATTGTAATATGGAAAGAAAAATGCCTCAAGGCAGGTTGAAACTGTTCTCTGTCCATATGCCTCTTTTCTCTATTCATCTTCATAATTGGAAATCATGGTAGTCGCTTCTAACTTCATCAGCTGAATTTATCACTCAAAGAGTTCCTCAATATCTAATTAACGTGATAAATTAGCACAATTTTTGCATTTATTCGCATTCCACCTGAACATGCTATGTTAATTTACCGTAACACAAGACGACGACTCACAATATTGGATATGCTTTATTTTCATCTACTTCCATTTTACCAAAACACTGCTGGACGCTAACGAGAACTCTTGTTTGGTTTGATTAATGCCGGTAGATTCTTACCTTGGGTTGCAATGTAGTGACTTGGTCTCTGATACCCCTAAAACAGCAATATAAGTTGGTTTGAGTACCATATTACTAACAGAGAGGGGAAAATAAAAGCATAAGGGCACTACAGAATTCTTATTTCTAGACAATGTTTTCAGAACAAACCAATATTTAAGAGCAGCATGAAGCTTAAAACCTAAAAAAACAGTTAATACTGAAAAGGTTCGAATGACAACAGATAAAATGGAAATAAGAACATCTGACTCGAACAGACATTGTGGTGTACCGGGAAGGAGTAGTCTAGATGGGTCCCTTGGACCTAAGCATTAGTCCTCCATTGACATTATCTCCCTAGTCGAATACATTGGGGTGTCTATTTAAAATTTAGTAAAAATTGTCTTTGCCACCAGATTATCTCAAAAGCTGATCTGTGTTCCCAACTTAGCCAATATGAAAAAAATACACACCTTTTGTCTCCTTTTAAATAGAGAATTATTGTAAGGCACAAAGAGGTATGTACCTGAGCCATAACTAATGGGGACAGAGCTGGACACTGTGGTGTGTGCACAGAATCTTCTGCAAAATATTTTGCGCTACTGCACAAAGTATGCATCAATCATACTGGACATGATACACACAAGTATATACACATACAGATATATATATATATAGTTATACAGATATAGATACATAGATAGATAACCCTACATGACTAAGCCTTTCTGGTTAGCTGGGTCTATGCCAACTCTAGAGAAAAAATACAGCATTAACTGTCTACTGTTTTGCATACAAACTACAAGACAGAGCTGCTGCTCCTGAGGAAATCAGAGTGTATTTTTGACCAGTGCCAGCAACATTAGCTACAAAGAGGAAGGGAACTTTAGTGAGAAGACAATACAGAATTTAACAATGTGAAAATGTTGAAGAAATAACTCCAATTATTTTCTAGGTTACAGTTTTATTAGGCCACTTGATTCAAGTACTGCATTACAGGGGAGCATGAGTCCTTGGATTCCTGGTATTCACAAGATGCTACTAAAGTGAAGGATTTCAATGTACCCAAGGAGTTTATATCCTTTTCCATGAACTGCTTCATTACCCTGTCTAGAATGAGAGCACCTTCCCCTCAGGGGCTTGTGAAAAAACTTCTGAGTATCTTACTCTTGGCTTTACAAGAGACCAAGATCGCATCAAATGACTAAAAAATCTCTCCTGGAGTTCTTAATATCAAGCTCCAGCTTCAAATTATGAAAGTGGAACCTGTGCTACACTGTTTTATACTCAGTAATGCTTTTCAGAAGGTGGTAAAAGTGTCTCTTTAAAATTGCAAAGTGCCAGTTTTAACTTGTAGCTTTCCTGTCTCATTATAGTAAGATTCAATTTACTCCTAAATAAGAAAAACAATGTTCCCAAAGAACTGGAATTATTACAAATCTGGAAGAGTTTTCTTGTTTAAGGCCCCAGGCAAAATATCACAGGTCTAAGACTTCACAGAAATTGCCAGGTTAAAATATCAAAATAAAAAGACAGCAATATACCTGGAGCTAAATGTTTATATCCCGGAAAGTCAAGAGGGTCTTAAATAATTTATCAACTAACAGTGAACAGGAAAAATTAGTAAGGTGCAATTATAAAGAAAAGTAACCAAAGCCATGTATTTTAAAAACACTTGTACTAGCTATCTCAGTATCTTTTGAATTACTTTGGAATTACTTTGAATAAAACAACCTGTTTACTCCTAAGGTGTTAATTAGATAAAAGTTATATTTTGTTAAATAAAACACCTGGCAGAATTTGTTTGAATTTCCTGTTTGTGTCAAGGGGTTTTTAAATTTATAATTTAATTTGTATTTTAATCAAAGTACGAAATTTCAAACTTTAGAGGTTTTCCAGAGAAGTGATGAAATTTATACTACATTAAAATATTTATATATATATGTTTGTGTATATACTTTGTAATACCTAAATTAGCACCTTAAGACAAATGTCAGCTAAATATCGTTTGCCTAAATGGTTGTTATAAACAAACAACGAAACAAAACCCCTCAAAAGGCCATCATCCCTCCTTTTTTGCCAAACACATACTATGACTACTTCACAGGTACATTTTCAGATGACTACAGTACAGCATACTATACTATACAGCTGAAGCACGGCTTCTCACATATAAATGGGAAAGGGAAAAGAAAAGCTAGTGGCCAGAATTATCATTAAAAAAAAAAGTGAACAGCAAATTCTCTTTAACAGACAGGTTCACCTGAGTTATCTAACAATATCTAATAATATTCAGAGCTATGTTAAAAGGCTAAATTATCTTTTCAAAACAGGTACAAAAAATATTCACACAAAAGGAAATTTTTTAAAGGAACAGATGAGGTAAATTAGATGAGGCATGCATAGTTATCAAGTGATAAAAATAGAAGAGGAAAGTAATTAATAACAATATCTATATTAAATATTTACAATAGGATGCCGTTATTCACATATAGTGGTACTTACATCCCTGTACAGCCAAATCTACAGCCCAAACCAAAGTCAGATGTGAAAGAAAGCACAACAATGTCAGTGAGTACTAGGACGTAGAACAAGGAAAGTGTACATTTTGTTCTTAATAAAAGAAAGCTTTCAATAAATTTGTAGGCATAACATGCAATAGTTTCACATAGAGAAGCTGGCAAATTGAGAGGGAGAAAGCTGTGCAATCCACTCACATCTATGTAGTTGGCATTAATGTAATCTGAAGATGGATCATCCTCAACAGGTTGCAAAATCACCCTGGAGTGGTCATCTGTAAAAACCAAGCGGTTACGGTGCCTTTTTGAAGCGTGATTTTTAAGTAAGATACTACGGTAAGTCATCTAGAAAACCAAAATCAGCTGGCACAAGCGCCTCACAATTTACAACCCTTGAATACTAAGTGTATACTCAGAATTACAAAGAACCATTTCGTCTGAGGTCTCCAATTACTCCAAAAACATTCACTACACTTCATTAAGTGTAGCTGAAAGGTATCACACTGTTACACGTGGTTAAAAAGACACAAAGAAGCCAGGTTACTTGCTCAAAGTCCCTTTCAACATCAGCTCCACTGATGGTAATCTAGAAAACCAAAAATCCTGATTACTGTTGCCTTACTTCCGACCCCAGCCTGCTTAAGTTCATATCGAGACATTAAAAACAGTAAGGAAGTCACAACATAGGGGTTAGCAATGCACATGGGATTTGAAGAAGAGGTAACTCTACCCGTTCAGGGACTTCTTAGGTAGCGTCATTCCTGCGTGTCCAATTGCATTTGTGAAACAATAACAAATTGCGAATTAACAGAATTATCATCCAAATGAGTGCTAGCTTGTCGCTGTTGCATGCTTACCACAGCTTGCATAACAGAGATGCAAATGCGAAATTCAGCCTGAGTTATAAAAGGAAGAAAGTTAAACTGTGAAGGACAGGAAAAAAAAAAAAATGCTGGAAAAGGCACTGTCTTCCTTCTCTGCTTGGGGTATTAAGCAGCTATGCCACTGGAGACTTGTAAAGAAAGAGAGAGCACGGCACGAGGAACACACTCTCAGACCAAGCACACCAATACTCACATGCTATAATGTTTCCATAGCGGTTCTTTGTTCTGTTTTGATCCTTCTTAGCGACATCCCAAGAAGCTGACTGCCCCTCAAAGAAACTCTATAAATAAAAATGTTCCGAAAGAAAACATTCTGACCATTAATTTATCTCCAAAAATAACAGTTTAAAAGAACTGCCCTATATAAAGCAAGCTCAGCTTTACTCGTCTGCTCTGGTCACCCAGACGGCACCACGGCACAGAAATATCTCTAGAGAAGAAGGGAGGCTCTCTCCCTCTGATTGCTACGGGTCAGTGGGCAAGTCACTGAGGGACTCCAGAGGGATTTCAAATCCTGGAATCGCCGGAAGGCAAAACTTGCTCAGATATCCTTGCTATGGAGGAAGAACAGTAAGCTGAGAAAACACAGGGAGACCAATCACCCTTCTTACAAGGCATCATCATATGTAGCCTGTTTACTACAGCATTACATTGCTTTCCTCATATTGCTTAGTAAAAAGGCTTCTCTTCCTACAGAGCCATCAGAAAGCCTCCTTGGCCAATGTTTATTGTTCATGTTGTTTTTCCTCATATCCTTCCCTCTAGCCACTAGCAAAATTATTCTACATTTTTGAACTCTTCTTAAGAGTCTGATCTCTCAGTAGTGATAGAAGCAGCTTTTATTCCTCCTTGGGTTTTTCTTCATTGCCCGCAGATATTTTACAGCTGTTGCAGGTCTATGCTATTCTTTCCTTCCAGATGTTCTCTTATTCTGACCTGGGTAAGTTAGCTCCAGAAAGTACAGAGTAGCCATGGAAACAAAACTTTAATGCACGCTCAGAAGCCCAAGCCAGGGCAAAGATGTCATATAAGGTAACAGAAGAAGTAGCAAGTAGGAAACCACCTGATGGGGCACCAGGAACCACCACCCCCCCCAGCAGCAGTTGACACTTGAGCTTAGCCCTGAAGTTAGGCAGAGCATAACGAAGCGTAACTAAGTAAAAGAGAGGAAAAGAGAATAATATTTTTTTTAAAAAACACACATTTATTTATTCCAGTTCTTATGTTACAGTAGAGACAGCTGCAGAAAGGAGAGAAGGTTGAAAACTGAGTCAGAAGAGATCAGAGAAAACTCATTTTAAACCTAGCTGTATTGCGTGCAACCTTGGCAGTCCCATTTCCATCTTTACTGTGTGTCCTGCCTGATATTCTAATTCCAAAGAATCACAACAGATTCAGAGATCGGAAGTGAAATGAAGCTACTCATCATCTACCTTAGGTGCCGGGAATTTTTTGCTTCCATTTTAAGATTAAAGTTGTAAGTAGACATGCTCAGGCAGGTCTAATTAGAACTTCAAGAAGTTCCTACCCTCGGCATGTCTTTACTGCTTCTCAGCTGGAGTTTAGTCCCAGTATTGCCCTACTGAGATGCTATAATAAATCACAAGAGTGCTTCCAGTCAGTGCTTCTTGCAAAACCAGCCAGGTTAAATCTTTACTTTAACCTAATCCAGGAGATTCGCACTGCAGATGGCTCAGAAAACTCACATAACTGATTATAGCATTTCAGCTAAGAAGCAGCAACAAAAAGGTGGTAACTTCTTACAATAAATCAAAACGATTCAGCAGGGCATGTCTTCTTATGCCCTACAGACTACAGACAGTGGTTTTTCCAGGCACTTGTAATAGCACAACCATTGGATTCCACTCACTATTTCACTTTTGGGTTACATATATAGGAAACTTATGCCTGCTTGTCTTTATCCATTTTTCACTTAAACCCATGACATTTAGTTGCATGCTTTTGCAATGCAATGCAAACAAAAGGCTGCACCTTTCAAAGGGATTTTTCCTAGCAAAACCCCACCACTGAAGATCTCACCTCATACTCCTCTTTAAATCCATAGCTGTCAGAGGTCTTCATTAGGTTAATATGCTGCAGCAGATCAGCCACCCTGATGGCAGGGTGCAGCTGCCCAGTCTGGTATGGGGACTCTGTGCCTTCGCAGAGGTAACGAGGAACATCCAGGAGCCGGCTGGACTCTGCTGTCGCACTGTGATTTTCATCTGTGTTCACAAGAAATCAATGCATTAAGTACCTGCGGGGCAATAACACCTGCTGCTATACATATCAACATCTATTTTCAACCTCTTCCTTCAAAAACATGTCTAATTTCTGAGAACGCAAAGCACTTACTCTCCAGCACATAAATACTATGAAGTACATAAAGGAATTTAACTGCAAACACATACAAAAGTTTGCAATCCTTCATCCCGCAATAAAGATGTCTGAAGGGCATTTTATTTGAAGCTACAAAACTTTATGACATTAATGTACTTGGGAACACCAGCCTCTATCACCCAAAGTAACTTTTTTAATGGCTAATATGTATCAACAGCAATACTACACCTTAAACAATAAATTAGAATAACTCTGTAGTGGTATCGGCACATCATTTGTCTAAGGCCAACAAACAGTAAATTGAGATCCCAGTAAAAAAGAGAAGCAATTATGCTACCACTTCAGAACACCACCTCCATTTGGGAAGATGAATCAGCACTTCAGAGTGGTCATTTTAACTCAGGTCTTTCAGCAGTAAAATGAAACTGTTGAGTGTGCTCATTTCAGCCGCAGTTTTTGCTCTGTATAAACAAAGAAGTCTCCTCTAATGCCCTGTGCTACACCAATCCTCTTATCAAAACCGAATGTCAAAGCTGCATGAAGTGATCTCATTTTGTCAATCCTTTCTGTGAAATAGGATGTTGTTTTTTTTTTAAAATTATCAAGCAGCAGTTAAAAAAAAATTTACTATTGTTGCCCAGAGAAGCTGTGGCTGCCCCCTCCCTGGAAGTGTTCAAGGCCAGGTTGGATGGGGCTTTGGGCAACCTGGTCTAGTGGAGGGTGTCCCTGCCCATGGCAGGGGGGTTGGAACTAGATGGGCTTTGAGGTTCCTTCCAACCCAAACCATTCTGTGATTCTATAAAAATTCTAATTGAAACCTTTTTGGAAAGCAGCTACCAAAATGAGAAGTGGGTGGCAGGCCCCTCTTACACTTCTTTGAAATCAGTTTACTATTTTCTTTGCAAAGGATCCAGATTAGGAAGTAAAACACTCTAGGAAAAAAATTAACACCCCAAGGGTTGGATTGTCTACAATTGCACCAAAATGCACATCCCGTTAATGCCTTCTGAAATGAGATCTAGTAAGAAGCCCGATTCTCTGAACTGTCACACAAGTTGCTAATTTCAGTACATTTATGCCTCACTAAACTGCCTAATAATGTGAGTGACATGCACAGTCACTTTTTATTGTAGTGTTACCCACATTAAATCATACACATTTCAAACCACCTCAGGATTTGCAGTTTTCCCCGTTCCTTGCAGTATACTTACCAGTAATAGGCACTTTAACCCATTGAAGCAGCAAAAAACAATGAGTGAACAGAACATAAGAAATTTATTTCAGGACTACATTTGAAAATGACTAAAAGAAAATGACATTAAAAGTTGTTAAAGCTTCACAATAGGTAACAATGAAAGCTGTTTTAGAAATATAAGGGCCACATTATTATGCCATCAGTGCAATGATAGGGACTTGAGAAAAGCAAAACTGTCATACTAACTTAGTGCTAATGTACACAGAATGGAGAGTAGCATTAATAACCCATACATGAAGAAAAAGAAAGCTAGTACAGCTACAAAGTAATAAGGGCTTCATACAAGATAACATGGTCTATAATTTAGAGCCCATAAAATTTTGCTCATTTCTAAATAAAACAGAGGAAAACTGTTCTGTGATGCTGGGCCAAGCAAGGCTACATGGAGGTGGATGGAGTAGGCCAAATGATCCAGTTCCAAAGCAACAAGCTTACAGGTACCCAACCCTTCTACATGGTGTGCCCAAAAGCTTTTCTACTTCTATTTCAGTCCACACAATGAAAAATACTACCTCTTCCAACTAGCATTGCTTTGCTTATACCAGGAAACTATCATGTTCAAAACATTATTACCAGTAGACGGAAATACAGACAGGAACTATTAAACCGTTCTGCAATTAATTCCTTGTCCTTGCTGTTCACAGCTGCCTGAATCTGTGTCTACCACAATGTAGTGGCAACACATTGGCCTTTGGAATATGCTTATAGCCTACATGAGCTATTAGGAATAGCTTGACAAGTATCACCAGACAGTATCTATGTAGCTTGTAAGGGTCTGAAATAAAGCTAAATGAGACAAGATGATCTTAGAAGAATTTCAGGAAAAGACTCATCTTCTGTAAGTCCACTTATCTAATTTTGGTAAGTATTCAGAATCACTGAGTCTAACTCTCTGCTCTTCCAGGCAACGGTGCTATTTCACCACCCCTCATAAGCTTCTTAAACCATCTGGTTAGGTTTTCTTGAGCCCAAAGTAGAAGGCTCCAGCATGTAACTGCTCTGATGGTTATAAACTCTCTAAGACACTACTGTAGTCAAAAGAATGGCATTTGCAACATTATCAAAAGGAAATGGGCAGTATATGATTTGATAAATCTCCCACATGGTGAGTATACCCAACTAACAAAGACCAAAGACTACTCACAAATAGTGATGTGCTGTCATTCTCAGAGGACACTTTACATGAAGATCTGCAAAGGCTCCTCCTGGATATACCTTCTACCAATATTTTTCACTCACAACTTGCATAATGGGATAGAAAACACCCTGACAGTATGGGCAGAGGGCACTGAGTGGTAATGTACCACGAGCACTTCACAAATACAGGGTCAGATTTCAAAGTTATCTTGATTATTTGGGAGACTATGCAAAAATCCGCAAGGTGAATTAAACATCGAATGCAACATACTGTGTGTAGGAAAGGGTAGTCAAATATGTAACTACAAAATGGAGTAATGGACTGGGCAATGATAACTGGGATTTTAGCAGGTAACTCAATACAAGTCAGCAACACAAATGCAGTAAAAAGGACAAAATACAACTCAGGTAGCAGGAACACCACAAACAGGGCATGGGTTTATCTACTGTACTCAGCTCAGCACTGAGATTTCTTCTAAGAACTGTACCTGATTTGGGGCACCACAATTAAAAAAATTCATCTAAGAGTTGGAAAGTCTTCAGAGGAAAAGAACAGTAAGTTTAGAAAACATCACCTACAAGACGATGAGTGAAAGAACTGAGTTTAACTCAACTAGAAGAGAGACAATCAAGGACATGTGAGCCTTTCAATGGGTAAAAGACTGTTCTGAAAGGACAGGAGTGTGTCAGTTCTCCATATCTTCTATGCATCTCTCAAAAGGAAATGGGTTCAATTTACAGCAATGAGGATGTAGTCTACATTAGTCTAGTTAGGAAAAACTAGGAGTGAGCTGTAATAATACTCAGTTGTAACACCTAGTTAGTAGTAACTAATAGTCAGAAAATTGAGCTTTGGGTCCCAAATAATGCTAATACGGATCTGAATTTTATTTCTATTTAGGAGAAACGAGGCACTGGAGCATGCCACTGCAAGAGTTCTTCACTGCAATTTCTTGAAACACAATAGACAATCAATTGCCAGAAAGAGTCTATACTATACAAATAATGCCCCATCTCAAAACAGAGGAGGGATTAAATTCCCTCCAGGTCCCTTTAAGCTTTACTTCTAGGAATCTAATTTTCAACCTATTCATGTCCACTTCCTGATATTTGCCTTTTATCCTAAAATCACCTCGGCAACTGACTGAAACTCAAACCTGCACACTGTGTTTATCAAACCAAGAACTCGGGTACAAATTGTTCTTGGATATTTCATAAATTTTTCCCTTTTCTATTTTTCTTTTCATTCCTGTTATTTTCTTGAAAAAATCAAGCTTTGAGTGTCAAATAATTCTAACATGGACCTGCATTTTATTTTTACTTATCTCTTAAGAGAGTTCTAGTTTCACATATCATTTCATTGGAACTCAGTTTGAATGGTCTGGGGAGAAAAGTTTTAGTATTTTCCATTTACCTATCTCCTCATTTACTCTTCAGTCAGCACTGACTAGGAATCACTTCTTAATGAGAACATAAAATAAATTTTATTCTAAAAACAGTGTCAGTTTAATTCTGAATTGATAAAGTGAGCGTAGAGTTATTTTCTGACAACAGCATCGCTAGCTTTTACATAAAACAAGCTGTTTTAACGTTCAACCATGCAAGGAGACAAAACTCATGCAGGAATGGATAATGAAGGACTAGGGTCCTCACCTAACACAGCTGTCGGCACAAGTGGATCATTGGGCACTGTAGGAAAACAAAGCTCATGAAGAAATACATTACCCTCAATTTGTGTATTTTTAAGAATAAAAACAATATACTTCAGAGTATAACCAAGTGATAACTAAACCCCATTAATTTTGTTACAACAGAAAAACAGAAGGACTATATAGTTCCAGAAAGCATTCTGAATAAAAGAGGAATGAAAGGTAGTGATTTTGGACTTCAGAAATGTAATGAAAAAGGCAAAGAGATTCTTACTGAAATGAAATAAAGAAGACATTACATGCAATTTAGTTTTTGAAAAGGCTCCTCCTTCACTATTGTTCCTTTGCTTCACAATAAAGGCTCACTTTCATAGATCCAACTCCTTTTCTTTTAAGCCCATCCTCTCATGTAATACTTGAATAGCTCATCTCAAAATAAAATTGTGTTTCTTTAAAGTCTTCCAGATAATTGTAAAAAAAAAAAAAAAGCATATTTAGAGTTAATAACTTTTTTTTTTTGTGTGCAGTGTCAAAGATATTGCTCTTAGTGAGTATAGGAAAATCACAGATACACAGATGCAGGTGTTTGAATAGAATTCATAGAATTTTATCATTTGTTATCACAGCTAGAACCATGCAGAGACAAATGTGCTGTTTCGGACGGAAATGGCAGAATCCAGAATTTGGTTTTGTTCCAATCTGGAACAAAAAATGAAAACATCATATATCTGTGACAAAATTGAGCTCCAGTTCTCAAGCAATCTGCCTTAAATTTTGTTGCATAGTAGGAAACCCCAGAAGCTTGGAAGGTTTTTTTGCCCCAGAACAGACAATGGTCAGGAGAATTGAATCCTCCAACAACCAAAAATTCCCATACCTAGCTAGGATGCTAGAAAGCTGTGACATCAAACTACTTTGCCAACCAAGCAGGATAGCCGTCGGTGCTGGGGCTTATGGGATCTTGGCTTCCCGTTAGTCCATCTGGAAGGCTGCCCACGTGCCTGGCAGCCCCGGGTCAATAATAGCCATGTAGGTTCCTGATGGATACGTTACCTGGGATCCACCATAACTTAGTCCAAATCAAACTGCCTTTGCAAATCTGCCTCCACAAATGTCAATGCCAGCAAGACATCAAAGATTTGGAGAATTTCCAAATGGTTCCAGCCAAAACTGTGCACAAAACCTCACAGGCTGATACTAAACTCCCATTTATAATTGGTTATGAGACACTTAAAAAATTAGCACTCCGCAGTTTGGTAAGTTTCAATAAACTGAGCAATAAACCCTCCTCCAAAATTCACTTCCCTTATGACAGCCAGGAAAGAACTTAACAGCCTTCAGGGATGTATTTTGCTGAAGCATGGTAAGCAGTATGGGAGGCAGGAGAAGGGAGATCAAGTGCCATTCCCAAAAGACAGCAATTCAGAAGCAGCTTGCGCTGCTCAGATCTGTTTAAAGCCAAGCCACAAGTACACGTGGCTGTGAGAAAGTCAGGTTCCTGCCAGCTTGATGGCAGAATTGTGTCCCTTCGGCAACTTACACACTAGTTTTAAGATAGTCAGAGTCTGCCAGTGGAGTATCTTGCTTTTGTGCAAGGCATAGTGCAGATGCTGGGAGGCAAGCGTGCTGGACAGTGGGAGCTGTAACCCAGACACTTAGCAGTCAGAAACCCAAACTGCCAAACTTTGTCAAAATCAGACAGTTGGCAAGCCTACAAAAAAGCAATACAAATATAGAGCAAATTTGCAGATATATTAACAAGCTTGTTCCTAAACTTCACAAACAGCAATGAAAATTGTCAATGTTTCCTTCTGTTATAACATCCTTACTGCCAAAAGAAAGAAATTAATTTGGACCTCACATTATTATTCATTACAGACATAGTGTTATGCAGTAATAATTTAACATGTTGGTATTAAATATCCTCATGAGGGAAAACTCAATTTCAGATTTTAATTGAGGTACTCTAGAAGGGTAATATTTTCCCTAGAACAAGTATCAACGTATACTGAAAGTACATGAAAATATTTAAATAATTTGTCACATACTAATAAGGATAACATACAAACATCCCTACTTGACCTTTGGGTTACCGGTGTTCCCAGAACACCTGGAGCTTAACAATTTTCCTTAAAAAGCAGAATTGCTTTCTACAATTCCCCTACGCTCCAGAGTATCTATCACTGTTGTACTTACATCTGGGGCTGAAGTTATGAGAGTCCATAAATGTGATTGAAAGGGGATCCTCTGCATGCAGGGTGCTCTGGTCAGCATAACTCCTATCCATCGCATTCACCATGTGTGTCATCTCCTGGCGGGTGGTCCCCATGGCATCCTTGCGCTTCTTTGCAAGTTTGCTGCCCAGCCAAAAAAAAAAACCCAAACCACCTTAATATTTGATGAACATTGATGTCTACAGCAATAATTACCTATAATCCCAAGTGACTGAAAAGTTTGGCTGATTTTCCTGTGTACACCTTTTCCAGTGTGAAATTGGTAAAACTGCTATGAAAGAGTCGCGATCATGTGTTTTCTGTACACACAGAAATGCTCTAATGGAAGTACTAACTTCTGTATCCTGGTAATATTTTTTTTTCCTGCAGAGTAATTACACTAATATAAACAAATTAGAGAATATAATTACATTTTAACTGAAATGATAAATAAGAGGCATCTGTGCATGCAGTTTTATCAACCATCTCCATTTAAATCTGTGTTTTGATTTTATAAATGGATAATTCATTCCCCTTGCTTGCCTTGTTAGGAAGAAATCATTTAACCTTCCAAATTACTTTGTTAGTAAAAAATCTATGAAATAACAAAAGAAACATAATTATTCAATATGGATTCATATTACCTTTTATGTTAAAAGTTGCTCTTCCCATTCAGTACACAAGATACAACACGATACCACACTTTATTCCTGACACTGAACTTTCATTCTTTAAAAATAAACAAAAACCACCTCACCACTCTACCCTTCATGGAATTTGAGAACATCTTAAATTTTGACATTAACAGTCTTACACTCTGAATGGATCAGTATTAAATCATTAGCAACCTTATCTGTACGAATAAACCCTCAAAATTAACAGCCAATGCCCTTAAAATGCACACTTTGGACATATCTCTCAATTCTTTCCTTTTGATAAAGAAGTGGAAGTAATTTTTCACTGTCTCCAGAAGTCAGGCGGAAGCAGACAATCTATTTTAATTGTCACTTGAAGCCTACTACTCTTAAAGCATATATCTCAAGTAGTAGGAAACATGCAGAGCAGCATGAAGTGCACCTTGGTTCTGCAGGAACCTGTGACATACATTAGACTGTTATGAAATCTCAGCCTTTTCTCCCTGTTTTCATCTGAAGCTCTGACTGCAATATAATAGATGACCAACCTGCTTATTTGGATAAATCTGACACCATGTGGGAGAGACACACATCACTGAAAATACTGGGTTCTTGAAAATGTATGTTTAAAACACAGCTTACCTTCACGAGCTTTTTCTGCATAAAATATCATCAAATATTCTGTTAACTCTTTAGATAGTATTTGTCTTACATTTCTTTGAATAAAACGACTGCCTGCTCTTCCTCTATTCTCTGACAACTTTTAATATTCTGCTCTGCACTCCAGTGGTAGACAAAAAGAATATTAGTGTAAATTATCCATCCATTTACTTGTTAAGTCCTGGGAACATCCACCAGAAAGGACCTACAGCACTCTCTAGGGCAAGAAGCACTTCATGTTTCTGCATATTCAAGAACATGTTAAAGGGTTGTTTCTGAAGTTAATAGTCTTAGTTCACAATAAGGGGCCACAAAGTAGAACATAGGTGGACAAAGCGCTCCTGAGAATAACAAAGATTCTTTCACTGATCAGATTCATCTCCCTATTTTGTTTCCCCCTCCCCCTTTCTTTTCCGCATTTACAGATAGACTGGTTGGAAAATTACTACTCAATAACCTCCTCGCTACAAAAATCCCAAAGGTGGTCTCTAAACCTATCATTTTTTCACCAAGCCCTTGTGGTGTACATGAGTGTTGTGTGTGTAGCCGTTGCTCAGTGAAAACTAAAAAAACAGTGACAGTTGGATGTTCCCCCTAAAATGCTTTATTTTATACATTTACTCCACACATTCCTATTTACTTAAGAAAAGCTGGTTTAAATGATACTCTGATCGAACAAATGAAGATCATCAGAACTTCCAGAAGCGAAACTGCTTGAACTTTATAACTGGTTCTCAATACTATCAAAGCTTACAAAGGCTCTCAAAGCCTTTGAGATAGTATCTATACACTGAAGATCGCCTTTTTCTATTGCCACCTCAGAAATGGAACAAAAAGACTAGTATATATCACCTCTTGATTATATCAAACCTCTCTTTGAAGCATCACTTTGTAACAAAACTTGCTAGCTACACTAAATAAATCAACAGCTATTCAAGCTTTCGAGTTATTAGCTCATTACAGTAGCTACTATCTAATTCTTATGCTCTGCTTCAACTCCTAAAAAGGCCCGTTGCGTTGTAGCACCGCAACCCAAAGCTGCTGGGAAATGGGAGGACAGCTTTATTGCTCAACAGCTCCTGCCTCCCTCGGGGTTTGACTTCTTCCTTCTCCTTTCCTTTTTTTCCTTCCCTCACTTGGCTAAAGGCAATCTCTGCTTCAGGAGGGTTAAGAAAATCGTTAGGTTAAAGTACTTGAGGCTGACAGAAAGTGTAAATGATTCTTGTTATCTGCTGAAGGATCCAGTTGGGTGAACCTGTACAGGTGGGAGCTTCCGTGTGAGCTGGAGGGGAAAAGTGCTCCATCATAGGATTAAAACGTGTGGTTAATTATCTTGAGCTGAAGCAATTGTTATTTAACAAGGAAATTATAATTTGTCACAATAAACCGGAGAATGGCAGTTAGCTAAGCCAGCTTAGCTTATTTTTTTTTTATTTTTAAGTTTGTTTAAAGAAGTCAACTAATCTGCTTAAAAATGTGGAAGGGCATCATTATCAGACACGACTCATTCATCAAAGCACTTCAGTGCATTCTTAGATCCTCTCTGAAGTCAAGGGCTTTATGCATTTATTTAGAATTAAGAATGTGTGTAACTGCTTTGCACAATCACAGCCAGAACTGCTGCAGCCTTCACAAAAACTCATTTGGTCAATGCATATAAAAAAAAAAAAAGTCAATTTTGCTTCAATGAAGCAAAGCTTTATGCAAACCAATGTCATCAAGTAAGATCCACGCTTTACAATGTGTATGCAAAGCCCCTTACAAGCAACAAAAAATATTTCTGTTAAAAAAAAAAAAGGTTGGTACTGCTGAGGCCAATGTGTTGCTCTGCCATTTGTAGGGCAGAGACCTATTTATAAAGGTCGGGCATCTGCCTACAATGTGCGTACGAAAAGTGGTGCACAGGATCACTCCTGAACTGATACACGAAGAATGAACAATTTGTGATTTACAAGCACAGTTCTCTAGCTAGGAAATGGGAAAAGAGGTTTTTTTCCTTAGTGTGATGTGTCGCTGTGAATCATAATGCAAATTAAATTATGATTACAATAAACCAAAATGATAGCTATGGGAAAAACTTTAGCAAAAAGCAAAAGTCTCAATATACAGTTAGAAATACAATATCCCTTTAAAAAAAACAAGGTAAGAATAGCAGAAACAATGATCCAAGCAATTTTTCAAGCCTGAGAATAAAGAAAGGTAACTATCAATAAAACTTTAGGAAAATTATAGACACTGGTTTTCTTTTTTAAAAAGGGATACTGCATCTTTAAAACATGTAAAATAGTAAGTCACCCGTATTCTACTTACAGATAGTAGGAGTAAGAATAGTAGCTCCTCCTGGCAAGCAAATCACAGACAGTGGAAAAAGAGAAGCAATGGTGAATGAAAAGCGTGACTCTGTCACATTCAATAAAGCAGAGAAATGTGCGTTTAAAAAAAAAAAAATTGAAAAATTCATGTTTCTTTGGTTAGCATTTCAACTTGCTCATGCACAAACTAGCTTTACTTTGCCATGCAATTAAAAAAAAATACACTAGCATATAAAAATGATCTGGTTTTTAGAAAGATCACTTGAGAAAATTACATGCTGAGATTTCATTTATTGCCAAAAAATTTGAAAATTAAATGGATTGTGTATTTTCAACATGCAGTTCAGCATAATATAATGATTACCACCTAGATGTCATGACAAATGAACAGCTGTGTACAAATCTTGTGCAGTAAATATGCTTTTTACTTTTCAGTTACAAAAACTAAAGATTGCATTAATAAATACATGTAATCAGAAAACAAATTTCACGTCATTCATTTTAACATCTTTATCGGTACACAGGTGTATACATATATGTTTGTATGCGTACTATATGTAGCTATATGAGTACACACATTTTAAAGAATACACGCTTACAACAGATATGTGTGTACTGACATATATACCACACATTTCCTGAATGCAAACATATGTTTTCTATTTTAAAATCTTAACAATTGGAAATGCTGATGTAGTCATGCTGAGCATTAAAAATATGGAAGGTAAACAAATGGAAGGAAATGAAGGACATTTGGAAATAGTCCAACAATGACTTAGAAAATAAAAATGGCATTGCTTGTTAAAGATGCAGTATCCCTTTTCTTAGCTGGTTTGATTACTCCAGTAAAACTCTGTAAGAGCTGTTAAGAGCTTCATTCGGGAAAACTTCAAACCAATTTGTACAAAATGATCAGGCAAAGCCTAAAACATCTCAAGCTTGTGAACAAAACTGCTTAGTACTCCATTTTTCAATAAAATGTAATGCTGCATTTAATCAGATTGAGATAGCGATGGCTGTGCATACGACTTAATAAACCAATGAAAATGCAGAAACCATTGTTTAATTGACTTTTCCGTGTAATAAGCCGTGGTCAATTCAGGTACCAAAAGGGATACTACATAATGATCACTGAATATGTACACTACAGAAGATGACTCAAACAGATCGGTTTTCAGTCCCACCACAACTAAGTGAAGTGTGTTTATGTATGTGTGAATGTGTCAGGGGTTTTACAGCTGTTCCTGGCTTCGGTATGTGAATTGCCCTGATTCACTAGATGGACTGAATTAACTCAGGTATGCAAAGGTTTTCTACGCTTTTTGTAAGAAACCTTGACTAAAGCTGGTATTAAAAAAACCCTACCCACTTTCCCTAAGCAGGGAGGAGGGAATGGCACACCTATAACATACGCCATAGACAACCAATTAAGCTATCATGATGAAAAATTGCCAAACATTAAAGATTCATTAAACAGGTTAATTTCTCACCTATTTTGAATACAAAATCATACAGGAGTTTAGAAATGTTATATGCTTTAGAATGATGATCAAGTATCATTCCTAAGAGGGTACTGCCTTCACAGGTTCAGAGAAGGGAAGAGGGAAAAGGGGAAATTTTGAAATATCATTTCACAGACATGACAACTTACTTTCATCAAACAATTCAACACTGAAAGTATAAGTCTAAAAGGACTCGGAATGCAAGAGGTAAAAAGGATAGGAAAAATGAACACGTTGAATTTTAAGCTTTTTTTTTTTCCCGTTATCTGCAAAACTAGTCAATCCCATCTGGAAGTGACTGACATAGTGGCAGACAGTTTCTCTCTTTCTCTCTCTCACACACACATGCACACACGTGAAGTCTTCTATTATGCATAAAGGGGGGCCACTGTAACACGCACTGAGAAGATGATGCCCCCCCAGTATATAATGTTACAAAATACAGATTTCTTCTGGAAAGCTGAAAAACAACTTTTTTTGTTTTTCAAAAGGTGTGTAAATAAAGAAAATTGGCTGACTGTATGGTTTTTTTGCAGATGATGAGTTGGACCTTTTGCACGTGTGTTAATTCTCAACCACAGAGGTAAACAACAGAGAAAAGTAAAAGCACTTTGGGGAAAAATCACATATGTAGCTAACTAACACAGAACACTATAAGCATACCTAATGTTTCTAATGCAGACGTTTCTTCTCCAAGTTATATATCTCCAGGGATAATTGTAAAGAGGCAATAAATTAAAAAGATCTAATGCAAACCAGTAATTATAACATAGAATGATCTTAGGTACAGTGTTAATTTTTTTTTCTTAATCTTTAACAACAATAGCAAGCTGTATTTTAGAGGAACATTCCCAACATTTACAAATACGCTTTTCATTATGACTTCTGCAAAGAAAGGCAAAGGAACGCAATGCACAAACCACTGGAAGGCAAAGGTCTCATTCTACCCAAGAGACATCAGCTTGTGCCCTGCAAAAGGGGACCCGCCAGGCACGGGCTGCACAGAAAGAGAGGAATTGGTTTCAATGCCATAGCTACAGATTTATAGAGCCATATTATCAACTTTTATGCCAGGTTAAAACAGTTGCAAGGAGTGGGAGACTTTTAAAAACTGACCGAGCACTAGGGTAACACAATTTACAGGTAAGAGCGTTTGGATGCAGATTTAGCATTGTGCAATGCCAGAAGATGGCGATATTGCTTACTGCCTAAGAAAGCACTGAAAAAATTAAAATTCATTCAAATTAATACACTTTTAAACAATTTCATGCACTAAGGACTCGCTAGATAATTTTACAGTGATGTGGTATGACTTTTAAGAAAAAACTCCAGGTTTACAAGAGCATAAATAGAGGTATAAAATTACATTATTTTGCAAGTTGGATAACATACAGATACAAATAACTCATTAGAGTTGCATATAGAAAATCAAATTCATTAGGTGATTACAACATGAAAAGTGCAGTAATCTATTATTTTTTTCTCTGCTTAAAAAAAAACAGGCTCCATGAATTTCAATTCCACCCATTTTAATATTCTGTACATTCCTCCAACTGCAACTTAAAACTACTTGGAAATAAATAAGTATGAGAAAATGTATAGCTATTGGATCGCAAACATAAAGAAATTCTCTCTTTAAATCCATCATAGGAATCACAGCAAAACCAATGTGAACCACAAAGAACTCATCCAAAAACTGATGTGAGCTACTGGTTCTGAAAATTTTTTTTCAAGACCTGTAAAAAAATATCCGTTTAGTTATTGTTTGATATATAGAGAAAAAAAGAGGGATAAGCACAGATCATTTTCTTACCTTTTTTTGACGATCAATATGACAACAAGGAGAAGTAGGATGAATACCAGAATTCCAGCACTTATTCCTGCTATTTTCACCACTCGATCTGTTTGTTTAGCTGGATCCGGAATCACCTCAGGTTCTTCTGTTGCTGCTGCTAAATGAATCAAAAAATAAGTTGCTTAAATGTGTAAGCACTAGAGACAAGAAAATCATAATTGGTGATAATTTTCAAATATGTATGTGTTTTAACACAGTCTTGAGAATAGAGATATGCGTCATGTTTATACATTTACTCATACGTATATAGACACACTATAAACTTCAACCTATCTGCCATACCTTTGCCACACCAAGTATATGACTGTATATCTGTGTATACAGGTGCATATATACATATATATATAAATTCACATATACAGAAGCGTATAATGCAACTGGATTTCCAAAGAAGTCACTGTATTACACAACAAAAGACAAAGCAAAGACAATCTATCAACTAAATCACCATTACTTCCTTTAATGTTATTTTTTTCAGATATTAAGTATGGAATATTTAACAGTGACTAGTGAGATTAAGTTAACTCACAAACAGTAAATTAAACTCTCTTTCCAAGCCGCAGCTGGCACCCTAAACTCTAGTTCTTCCCTCCTTCACCCAATTTCAGTCCACCTTTGTATATTAATTCACCTGCATTCTATTGGAAATTTTGTTTCTCCAGATAAGGCTGTCCACAAAGCCAAGCATAAAGTCAGCAGTAGTTTTATTTCTGTTTATAGGGCCTGAAAAAAAAAACCAAAACAGGCTCTTCTACACAGAGATAAAACCATTCTGTAACACAGAGTGGGCTGAGGCCACAGGTTACAGCACAGAGGAAAACAGAATATATATATGAAAGCGCCCAGCCATTCAGTCTGCACCTCTCTGCATCACAGCCTGGCGTGTAAAGTATCAGGAAGACGGGGTTTTTCAGCCTGACAAAAATGTCAAAAAATATAAATAGGTTTCAGCCAGGGGTAAAATCCCACGAGGTGTTTACTTGTAAAATAGGAAAGGGCTCTTCAGTTCTCTAGTTCTTACTTACTAAGGCTGCGGCTTAGCACTTTGCCTTTCCCCTGCTCCCAGGCATGGATGGGTACGCGAGCTCGCTTTCTCTCTCCCTGACCCTTCTCTTGCTCTCCACCCGGCATGCAGCAGATGCCACTTAACCTCTCCCCCCTCGCTGCGGCTGCATCTGGAGTAGTTCCAAGCTCTTGGTATCATCATGCCTATGTCATTACGCAAAAAACGTCCTCTACTCTGAAACTAGAAGCCTTCTCAACAGACCACCAAAACAAGCAGAACAAAAAATGAGGTGAAGCCATAGCAGTGAAAGTCTGTCACTCCCCCAAAAATTTGGTTCGTGGTCCTTTCAGAAAGCCAGTGTAGTCAGCACCAGAGATAACTGGTATCTAATACATCCTGGTTTTAACCGTTACTCAGACCATTTCTATTCGGGTTCCATGTGCAGGAACCCATATTGTCTTTTGAGGGAAGGGTCATTCTGATGCTTAGAATTACTCTTTATTACTTGTTGCTGTAACCTCCATCTCAGCAGTATCTGAACCACTTACTAACATCTTACACTCAGAACAACCTTCTGAGTTAGGAACGTGCTCTCTTCCAGACACCCATGCGAGAGCTAGGCAGACAGTGAGAGATCTGGCTGTGCTTTAATCATGAAATGTAATCATTATCATCATAAGACTTCATCATCATAATCATCTCTCTCCCCTACAGCTTGAACTCTGTCTGCTGAGAAATACTAAATGCTTCCTCCTTTGTGTAAATTCATGCCTGTATGCACATTTGCATCCCTAACCTACGTGGACTCAATACTATATATTTTGTTTGCATTATGTGTGCTGTTGAGGTATCTAGGGGTAAGAGTCAGGATTGGGTAAGTGGTGTGTGTATGCGTAGCTGTATATGCAACGCATACTCACACGCAAGCTAGAATTAATGCCACATACACAGATGATGCTGTCTAACATAGGAAATGACACGGATGACTTTTGAGGTGGAACTGAAAGAAGGTGTTCAAGATTCTCAAAGCTTAAAATGAATCAATTCCTAGTCTGCTACTAGCTGGGCTGGATCTGTCAAACACGAATGAACATTTGATAAGCAGTAGAGCCAAGAGGCCAATCAGTAGAGTCAAAAGACCAATCAAAGCTAAACTATAAATGGCTTTATATGCCAACAGGGAGAAAAACCTCATGTGTGCTGTATTGGGTACTGAGAAACAGCAAGGACGTGGGAAGGGTAGAGAGGGGAGCATGCAGGAGCAGGATAGTCGCTATGTCTGGAATCGCCAGGTGTAAATCATGAGCACAGCTGGGTAGCACTGACCTCACGAAAGTAGGAACTACTCAAGCTGCAAAATAACTAGAGCTTGAGCAAGAGATTTAGTTGTGTAGATGGAGATTTAAGGCCAGGTCTTTGAGAGATTTCAAAAGACGAATCACAAGGATTGGATGTGACCTGAAGATGCACTTCAAAAGTTGAAGGCTCAAAAATACATCCAGAAGTACAGGCTTTGAGCCTTGATCAGGACACTGGTATTTTCACAGGAGCGTTAGTGAGAGATGAGAGAGTAGAGAAGAAAAATGAGAGACCTGTCTCACACTTCCCTGGAGAAAGATAGGACCCTTATTGCTTGATAGAGCAAGCTGCAATATAGGTGCTTCTTAGAGTTATATTTAAAATTATTGCTTGGCCACTCACAATGTTATTTCATTTAGAAGTTACCTTAGAGAAACAACTATAACCTTCTTAGAAAATATGAAGAAAAGGTTACTGAGGGAGTTTACTTATTCACCTAACTTAGGCACTGGTGTTTTATTACATATTCTGTAAGAAATGATTGAGTTTAGATCACCAGTAACTGTTCAAAATACAACTCTCTGTCCAAGTTTTTAGAACAACAGTGGAAAGGCACAAGGATATCAGCTGCTTGTCCATTTATTCTGGTTTCTTTACACTAAGAGGTTTGAAGCAAGAGACAGTAACTCATTCTATGCACTTTAATGCTGCTTATCAGATAAAGCTGGTGCCCACTAGAAATGTACCACAGAGTCCTAAATCAGTGGAGAAAAAGTACATTGGATAGTCATAGACTAAGCAAGCATATAACCAGTGGTTGAGCCTCCTATATCCAAAATGCTAAAATGTATGGGCAAAATGCTACTCCTGTCCCCAGTATCAACAGAAAAATTGCCTTTGACTTAAATGAAGCCATGATTATGACATGTATGTTTTCAGTAACAGATTATATATGCATTCTCTAGACTGTTACATTTGGGGACTATATGAAAGCAATTATAGCTATAAATCACACTGTAATCTATTATTTATATGTATGTGCATTGTATGCAATTAAACGTATTATTCTGAGGAAGCCATCGAAATGTAGCATAGAATCATTTAATGAAACTTATGAATTTGAAATCATTTCATGTTATTCATGTTTCAATTTTGATAGTTCAAAGTGTATTGTAATAAGCATGAGATTACACATACACAACCAAAAGACAAAAACATAGAAACCTTGTGTCAATGTGTTAAACCTATAAGTCAGTGTATCCTAGTTGCTGATTGCACAAGGACTATAGCAGCAAAAGAAATTCTGTTTACTCTGAGAAATTGCTCTTTGTATCCTCTAGACTACAAGACTGTTGGGATTTTTCTTTCTCTGAAATGGCTCTTTATAGGCTGAATTGCTGGTTTTGCCAAACAAAGCAACTCAACTAACCAAGCCTTCACCAAGGTCAAATCTTGCCTGACCAACCTAGAGGCCTTCTGTGTTGGAGTGACTACATCAGTGGACAAGGGAAGAGCTGATGTCATCTATCTGGACTTCTGTAAGCCTTTGACATGGTCCCCTACAACATCTTTCTTTTGAAATTGGAGAGATACAGTAGCTAAAAATTGAATTATTTTGATAACTGGAGTTAATTACTCTATATTTTTGAATCAGGTAAAAGTGGTCTAAAATTATTTAAGTTATAGAATCATATAATGATTAGAGTCAAATTGTGAAAAAAATAGTAATGTGCAAGGATAATGTTAAAATTAACACTTAATTATAGGTCTATTAGAGTAAGGCTGGCCAAAGTGACTACATCAGTGGACAAGAGCAGAGCTACAGATGTCATCTATTTGGATTTCTGTAAGGCCTTTGACATGGTCCCCCACAACACCCTTCTCTCTAAATTGGAGACAGACGAATTTAATGGATGGACTGTTCAGTGGATCAGGAATTGGATGGATGGTCCCATGTAGAGGGTACTGGTCAACGGCTCAATGTCCAGATGCAGATCAGTGACAAGTGGTGTCCCTCAGGAGTCCGTACTGGGACCAGTACTGTTTAATACCTTCATCAATGACATGGACAACGGGATTGAGTGTACCCACAGCAAGTTTGCTGAAAACGCTAAGCCGAGTGTTGATAAAATAACTTGATCCCGTGATTCTGGCTCTGCACATTGCCAATAATAGTCATCACAGAAGAAGTAGTTTTCCTTGTTTTCAAGGATACTTAAGGACAATATTTAATCAGTTTACTTCCATTATCATATCCATTATTATCAATAGCATGAAGTTCAACTGTGAACAGCACTAAATTAAACTAATTAAACTCATCGCGGCCTACAACTTCCTCACAAGGGGGAGGAAGGGGCAGGTGCTGATCTCCTCCCTCCGGTGACCAGTGATACAACCCAAGGGAACGGCATGAAGCTGTGATGGGGGAGGTTTACGTTGGACATCAGGAAAAGGTTCTTCACCAAGAGGGTGGTCGGGCACTGGAACAGGCTCCCCAGGGAAGTGGTCACAGCATCGAGCTTGACTGAGTTCAAGAAGCGTGTGGACAACGCTCTCAGTCATATGCTCTGATTCAGCTGGTCCTGTGTGGAGCCAGGAGTTGGACTCGATGGTCCTTATGGGTCCCTTCCTACTCAGGACATTCTATGATTCTAAGATGGGTAACGCTCTCAGGGATAGTAAAATTCAAAACAGTTGGTGAGGTAGAGTCCATCTTATTCTCATAATTTGCTGAATGTACCTAATTATTCTAAATTTTTAATAATGTTTTTAATTAAATACACCTAAAAATCCAACACTCACTTTGAAAATTGGGTGTTTGCCTATCATTCACGCTTAATTCCTAAAGTATACCATGGCATAAGGAATCCAGTCACGGCACATATTGCCTTCCTGTCTTCTCCTTCCTTCTGTGGCTCAGAATTTACACACACCCTTGCAAAATTGTCAGAGAATTTATGAGACTCAGCACAAAATCTATTCACCTATACTTTCCTAAGGAGATGGTGTTGGAATCAAGATAATGATATTCTATTCGCTCATCCAAACAAAATTATTCAAGCATAAAATTCTGGTAGGGTTTTGCAGGGCTGCTTGTATGGTACCACTCAGAGAACAGTCAGCCTTCTAAAAGACAGCTTTAAAATCAGACGACTTGAACAAGATTTTATACGTAACCTTCTCACCGTACCATTTGACTCTCTTAACATTCACAGCATTTTATGCTGGGTTTCCTTTGTGTGAGCGAGGGAAGAAACTCTGTTTTATGTGTGATTAAAGCTGCTATTTTATTACACTGCATTTTCTTTGAATGTTAATTTCTGTTTGTGGCAGATCTTTGAATTCTCACAAACTGGTGTTATTGCTGCATAGCTTGATATTCAAAATAGCTCTATGCAAGATAATCTGTTCTGCACCTTTGTTATGTGGCATTCAAAAACTTTTAATTAAAAACAGGAATGACATCTGAATGAATTCAACAAGGTAACATCAGGATAACATCAAATGAAACTGGAGTTCCAGCCAGTTCTGGTGGTATGTCAGTCTACCACCTGAGAAAAGGGCTGAGAAACTAAGCGAGATTCACTGATGAATATTTTGTTTCAGATTGGTCAGGCCTGTGTTTTAATCATCTGCCCAGAAAGACCGTTCTGTCTCCATCCATTTTGTTTTGTTACTGCTTTGCTAGAATGATAATCATTGTGCAATTAAGGCAATTTATTAGAAGTCTGAAAGTTAATTAATAAATTCAAGTTCAGAGAGAGAAGATCCGTAACCCCTTTTAGCTTAAGTATGTTTAAAAAAAAAAAGTCTCAGCTGATTCTATTTGATGAAAACACTTGAATGTGCCTTTGCAGGGATGGGGGAGACGGGATGTGCAACTTGTTCCAGCAAACTACGCATACGATTCCTGAGTTCTTACAAATTTCCTCATGCGAGTCAGTTTGGTACACCGTTGGCCTTTCTTTAACATTTTTCTTTTTCAGATTGAAAGCTGGAGATACATTTACTGGGAAAGGAATCCCCACAACTCTCCTTTCTCTACATCTTCCAAAGAGCTTCTCTTTTGGAGTACAGCTTCTGGGAGGTGAAGGCATGCTAGAAATTCACTAGAGTTTGGGTACATCTAAACTGTTGCTTCCAGGACTCTGAATTACAGCTTTGTAGGGTAGCATTATTAAAAAGAAAAATTGTATTTGATTATGAACCGAAAACGTGATTTCCCTGAGCTGTGTCTTGAAGTACCAGGTTCATCCCTGTCACCATGGTAACCAGGGTCCACGGCTGCCCCAAGGAGAAGAGCTTAACAGGCTTCATTGGTGAAAAGGGGGATGCCCGGCACCACCAGCTGCTTCTCTGCACCCATCCTGAAAGAGGAGGGTAGTGAGGTGATGCTTAGGTAAAAATCTGCTGCCTCACCTTGTGTTGCAACATACTGTCTTAGTCCTTATATGTGTCCCTTGCCAGGAGAAAGGGGGAGGTGTGACAGAAGCTATCAGCTATGCCTAACAGAGGGGGTCCTCAAGGCCCCAAAGCTTTGTGATATTATAAATTAAGCCCTCGTATGAAAAAATTAGATACCACTGTTCTCTACATAAAAGGTCACTTCTGCTGAAATGGATAGAGACACTGTTTCATGGGCCCCTACCGCTCCTTCTGAAAGAGCTTTTTGATTCCTTCTCAAAGGATGGCTTACGTGCAAGAAATGAAATAAATACAGCTTCAGGCTAAGCTCTAGTCAGACTTGGGATGGTATAAGGTGCTGTAGAAGTTAAGCACAGAAAGTCCCACAGGTGGCTCTGCATACAAATATGGTGCCAGGGAAACAGGTGACCACCTGCTTACACAGCCTGCTTCCAGATAATGCAGAAAAATATCCTCAGTTTATGTTACTGGATGCTTTTTAAATTACAAACATACAGCTTATAAATATTTATATGCATTTTAATTAATGAAACAATCTAGCACAGCATATCTTGCCATACAATAAGGAGAGCGCTAGCTGGAAATTCTAGTATATTGTACACATTTATATACTAAAGATGGGTTTCTGACTAGTATTGTTAAGGTCTCACAAGTGTAAATATATATTGTTTTGATAAGTCATATGTAACAAAAAACAAAAAAAAATCAATCCCATCTTTTCTACTCTCCAGGACTTTCAGATCAGTCCATTGACTGGTACTACTGTGGTAGCAAACTACAAGGAAAACAGAATCAGGTGAACCAAGTGTCTGCTGCTACCACGGACTGAAACTAAAATTAATGAGGACTTTTGCAATGTTCCACTGAGAAGCAATTTAAATTCACAATGACTACTCTGAAAACAGTAATGTCCATGAGTTTATAACCAATTATGAAAGGGTTGACATTAAAAGATTCAGAAGTATCAAGTGAAGAAAGTGCTGCATCCGGTTGCCTCACTAACTGTGAAACCTTGGACACATGCAGATGAGCAGAGCCAAAGCAGGAACAGTGCTGAGGAGACAATGTTCCAGGAACACCCTCTGCCCTGCTGTCCACAGGTCACACTGAAAGAGCAGATTAGTGCCTTCAATGCATTTCTACTACATCTGCCACTAAGACATACTACTTGTGCATGTGCTTTGTAGACAAATTACTGCCTTTCAAAATACTGCAAGGATAGGATTTGGCTACAGGGAATGAAGATGTTCAATGCATCTTATAATCTACAGGTTGCACAGATTGTGATTTGCAAGTTATTATCATCATGCTTATGTAGAGATAACTAAGCTAGCTTAAAGTGATCTGGCTCAGTGATGCAACCATGTCCTTGGGACACAAAAAGCTCTGGGTGAATGGAGATGGCAACTGTGACTAGGTATTTTACTCAGGGGTGTAAGGTCAAGTTACACTATCAACTTCTGGTTCAGTTGTTTCAACCAAGACAGGACATAAGATAAAAAAGTGGTCTAAGGCTTTGGAAACGGCATCCCTCAAAGCAAAAGAACAAACTCCAAGGGCAGAGGAACACGGCCCTGCCCTGCGTTGCAGCAGCACTGACCAAGAGAGAAAATGCAGGAGACAACCTTTTTTCTCCCCTCCCCTTCTCGCCTGCCTTACCTTCAATCAAATGAGAACAAATCTTTGAAAGGAATCAGAATACTGTATTTTGGGGTTTTGGTACTGTATTCTTTCAATCTTTTAAGTTCCGTCTCAGGTCATCATTTCAATATTGTCACCAACAGTGCAAAGGCTAGAGACTTACCCTGAAAAAATCCTAGTCTGTGCCAGTACCCAGGTCTTAGGAAGCTACAGGATCTCCTAATATACAAATTGTGGACAATACTAAGCGCTTGTTGTAAAATACCAGGTCTCATCCCATAACAGCTACATGTTTGAAATGTTGGAGAAATCAAGAGAGATACCTAATGCAATTTTATTTTAGTTTGAAACCTAGTTAATTTTCTGTGTCTTGGAAAAAAATCGGTTTTTAGAATGAGACTTTCCAGCCACTTGATGCAGTTCTTTCAGTAGCCAATATGGAAGTAGAGGTCTAAAGACTCATATACATTTTTTCAATGCATGAGTACTAACAGACCATGAAAAGGATACATAAAAAAATTGCAGAAATACTTAACATGCACGCTGTAAAGTATCAGACTCACACAATGAAGTCTAAACCACTGTTTCTCCCTGATTTTCTGGAAACGATATTGGTAGACAATGGTCCCCTAACACTCTGATCCACCTCATGACAACCATTGAATGATGATTTGCTGGGCAGATTGTTACCATTTCTTAAGGTCACTGTGATTACTTCCTGTGTAAAATGAGTCTGTTAGAGCTGTTGTAGCTCATTTTTTCCTGATAACATATAAAGGTAGCCAGCCTTTTGGTAATGAAGTAATTTATTAACCTTTTTTTTTTTTTTTGGGGGGGGGGGGGGGGAGGTGTTTGGGTTTGGCCACATTACAAATGAATCAACTTTCAAGTTTTAACCTCAACAAACAGCCTGCTCTGAAAAACATGTGTTTTCAAAAATAAATTCTCACTTGATGTCATAAAATTTCAACTATGCAAAACACTGCATTAAGAAATTATCTGGCTTTGATAATGTCTCCTATATGGCTTGTTAGCTCAAAATTAATCCTGAAAAGAAAATTACTATAAAAGCAATGTTGGGTAACAAATACACAAAATACCTCATCTTTATGTGCCTTTCCACCAGGTAACATTTAAGAAGTTTAGTGGAGAAAGTACATTATAATGATCATTATCATTTATATATGCATGCAACATGGTTTATGGGAGAAAATATTACTCGCAAATGTCTGAAGTTCCATTTTGCTATATTTATTGAAAATAATATTCTGTGAATAACTTCTGCTAATTTAAGCAACTATAAAATTGTAAGTGAGAATTTACTGATAGTGTAGGAGTTGCAGAGTTATTGCAGACCTGTGCAATTACACTGAAGGAAGCAAGGACAGCTTAACTCCTCCACCACAAACCTGCAAACTCTCACCCCAAACTGATGAGCACACTAGCTCAATATACAGAAATTCCCAAGATGACAAATTATCTTAGATCAAATGCAGTGCTCAAAACATTGAGGATGGTATCAAAAGACAAAGGCAATGAGGATGAACAGAAATAGTGTTTCCTTCATCCTTTCAAAAATATCAAACTCACAAGATTAAAGTTTATATAGTGCTAAAACTGGTCTTTAATAGCACCCATTGGTTATTAGTATCCCAGATTCTTATTGACATGATTGCCAGCCTTCAGGATTTTGTTTCCCCAAAAATTTACTACTTTTTCAAATAAAGTGGAAGGGTAAATACAAGTAGCCTGAAATAATCAAAGATGTTTTCTTTCACTTGAATTCTATTATTCCATCTGGAAAATTTGTTTGCAACTTCTTCAGCTATACAGTACTTCCCTCCTACAGTACATGATTCAGTGTCTGTAGGAGTCCACTGGGATAGCTGGGAAACAACACAGGATGCACGGGAATGCAACACGCACAACAGAGAACTTCCCTTCTCTTTAAAATCTTCCCATCTGAAGAGCACCCACTCTCAGAAACTTACGCTCATCAAAACTCTTGAGGTTCTGTCTGAACTCCTTAGCACTAAAAGGCATCCAAGCAGCTGGAGGTCTGGGAGTTTAAGGGAAAGGCAAATATCCTCTTCCAAACCAACTGGGTATCACCCAGCTGCAGATAGCAGTGGGCTGCATGTACTGTATCAGCCATTACCCTAATTATGCAGTTGCTCCTAAATCTGCTTATCCAAATACAGCTGAAAGATCTTATGTCAGCACTTTAAGCTAGGCCACCTTGCACTGAAACATCAAAGCAGCAGTGCTTATCCATCTAGTCTACCAGCTGCAACGTGAGGGCAACAGCCTTTAGCTGACCGAAAGCTTTGACATCTTCCGCTACACCAACCATTTGCAAAACAAACATGTTACCTAAGCCTTAAACCCTGTGTAAGAAGTCACAAGCCTGTTTATAGGCTTGTTTACCGCATTTGACATCTAGAAACGCAGCCGTAATGGCACTGCAACAACATGCAGCTAATGCAATGACAACTGTAGGAAAAAAACACATTGATGTTCACAGCTCTAGGTTGATTGCCATTGACTAGTGAGTTCAGATCAGGACCTGGTAATGACATTAAAAGCCTTTTGTATTGTGTCATTGCCTCTCTTTCCACATATTCCCATATTACTAATATTTCAAAGAAACTTTCAAACAGGAGGAAGAGGTGGCAGTCCTGCAGACTACAGGACAAAACACGCCTGCAGGAAAGATGACTGTGAACATGTATTGCCACTTTCTGAACCTTTGGCTTTACTTTTTCACATTTTTTCTTTTCATACAGAAGTCTTGATGCCTTGAAACCTTAAATCTAATAAATTTTTCTCTTCTGAAAGAAATAAGAGATTTTTTGTTATTTCCATTATTCAAGTAAATACTCACATAAAACTGTGATGGGGGAACCAGATGTAATAAAGAGCCTCCATGATTAAAGTTAGATGAACTTTTCATACCTGGTATTACACTGCTTCATAAGAAGTAAAGATGAATCAGTGTTTAATCACGCAAAGCTTACTCTGACAGAAGGCAGCCAGGCTGTATGAAAAGTAGTACTGCGTTATGCAGTATGCAGAACTAAAAGGTATCAGTTTGAAAGTGGATTTGTGGCCCCCTCGGCTGTGTGTTTTGTGGGTAGTGGAGCATTTAGTTGTTTTTATCCAGAGGATGAAATTAGCTGCTCTGTATTGGATATGCCTTAGGCTATTGCTTTTCCAGCTAGCTTCTCCAGGAAAATAAAACTGTATCAAAGGAAAAAGAGAATATATCTAACAAAAGCTTCAAATCCACACGGAAGTCAAAATAAATGAAGCCAACTATAACATGCAAATATTGTATTATGATTTATGTAATGGGTTGCTGGCAAAGAAGATTACTGTACTGGTATTTATGCTTTAAATCTGGTTTTAGGGTTTTCAGTCAGTTGTGATCTGATTAAAATGTGACTGATTTGGAGGAGAAAATCACCTTAAACTGAGGGAGTGCCAAGAACTCTTGCAGATGAGGTGGCAAAAATATCTATGCTGAGGCACCAAGCTTTGCCTACCAATGAACAAAAAACAAATTTGCATTTTAAAGTAAGAACAAAAATTGAATTGAACAAGGACTGACATGAAAACATTGTGCTCTAGTGTTCAGACACACAGGCTAAGACACACCTGTATGTATCCCATTTAAATTGTCCCTTCAGCAAAATGTGATGTGATTTGAAATGCACAGGCCACTCCACAGTGTGAGCTCCCATTTATAAGGGTGTATTCCTGTCCACCCACAGTGAAAATGGCCTTTCTTCTCTTCAAGGAAGTGAATAATGACTGACTTGATACAACTTTAAATGAATGATTCACATCAGCTTCTTATTCGTTAAAACCCAGGCAATGTTATATATCAGCTTTCTTAGAGATAGCCAAAATTTTCAAACCTGGGTAGATGAAGTCACCTTGGCATATTCAGACAGCACCAGCACATGAGATGACTTTCAGATGGCTTAAGCCCCTCTCATAAATCAGACGTACTAACCTATTTTAAATAATGTTTGAAAAGAAATGTACACCTGGGGAATCACAGTAGGCCATCAACGCAATGACAATATCTCCAGATAAGACCTCCTCTTGCCGGACTCTTGTGTAATAACAAGACCAGTAAGTATTACATGAAAACATAGTTCAATCCTGTACGATCATGTCTGCTACTTACAGAGTGTCCCAAAAATAAAGTTAAATACAAAACTGTTTGCATACCTCAAGCATTTAAGAAACAGAAAGTGGAGAATAAGAATGTATTTCTGAATCAAACATTACACAACTTTATGACATTAAACTTCGTAAGAAAACTATAAAAGCATTTTTTGATCACTAGAACACTTTAGAAGGTAAATGTTTATCCAACAGGTTTTTCAGCAGGACAAAATGCACCAGATTTCAGATGTTTTTAAATATCATTTTCATCCATTACAGTGAACACTGTATACAGAATAACAAATAAGGATTGTATTACATTATCAAGATTATTCTCTGCCAGGTATTGCTAAATTTCATGTCAAATGAAATGTCAAGACTAAATGGCCGGCAGTCCGATAATTTTGGGAACTGTGACAATAAAAACAAGAAATAAAAATGTAATTTGACCTAAAATCAGATATAACACTAATTTGTTTTCACTGTGCAATAAATACAAATCTTAGAAAATCTATAGCATTAAAGGTCAAACGTCTTTGTTATCTCACTGATCATGTAGTGGTAAATACACCCACCATTACCCCACTGAGAAAGGAGATGGGACCTAGTAAAATTTCAGTTTTGCAGACCCAGGGGTTTTACTCAGTATAACTGGTAAAAATATATCATAGAATCTTAAGGTTGAAAAAGACCTCTAGGATCATCAAATCCAACCATCAGCACAACACCACCATGTCTACTAAACTATGTCCCAAAGTGCCACGTCTACATGTCTTTTAAACACCTCCAGGGATGGTGACTCCGCCACCTCTCTGGGGAGCCTGTCCTAATGCCTGACCACTCTTTTGGTGAAGAAATCTAAACCTCCCCTGGCACAACTTGAGAGCATCTCCTCTTGTCATTTCTCGAGTTACTTGGGAGAAGAGATCAACACCCACCTCACCACAACCTCCTTTCAGGTCGTTGTAGAGAGAGATAAGGTCTCCCCTCAGCCTCCTTTTCTCCAGACTAAACAACCCCAGTTCCCTCAGCTGCTTTTCATAAGACTTGTGCTCCAGTTCCTTCACCAGCTTTGTTGCCCTTCTCTGCACATGCTGCAGCACCTCAATGTCCTTGTAGTGAGGGGCACAAAACTGAACACAGTACTCAAGGTGGGGCCTCGCCAGTGCTGAGTACAGAGGGACGATCACTTCCCTACTCCTGCTGGCCACACTGTTCCTGATACAAGCCAGGATGCCATTGGCCTTCTTGGCCACCTGGGCACGCTGCTGGCTCATGTTCAGCTGGTTGTCAACCAGTACCCCCAGGTCCTTTTCTGCCAGGCAGCTTTCCAGCCACTCTGCCCCAAGCCTGTAGCGTTGCCTGGGGTTGTTGTGACCGAAGTGCAGGACCCGGCACTTGGCCTTGTTAAACCTCATACAGTTGGCCTCAGCCCATCGATCCAGTCTGTTCAGATCCCTCTGCAGAGCCTTCTTACCCTTGAGCAGATCGAAACTCCCTCCCAGCTTAGTGTCATCTGCAAACTTACTGAGGGTGCACTCAATCCCCTCGCCAGATCATTGATAAAGACATTAAACAAGACTGGCCCCAAGACTGAGCCCTGGGGAACACAGCTTCTGACTGGCCACCAACTGCATTTAACTCTGTTCACCACAACTCTCTGGGATCGGCCTTCCAACCAGTTTTTTACCCAGCAAAGAGCGCACCTGTCTAAGCCACGAGCCGCCAGCTTCTCTAGGAGAACGCTGTGGGAGACATTATCAAAGCCTTTACTGAAGTCCAGGTAGATAACATCCACAGCCTTTCCCTTACCCACTACCAGGTCATAGAATGAGATCAGGTGGGTGAAGCAGGACCTGCCTTTCATGAACCCGTGCTGGCTGGGCCTGATCCCCTGGTTGTCCTGCACTTTCCTGGTGATCTGCTCCATAATATTCCCCGGTACCAAGGTCAGGCTGACAGGCCTGTAGCTCCTGGGATCTTCCTTCTGGCCCTTCTTGTAGATGGGCGTCACACTGGCAAGCCTCCAGTCATCTGGGACCTCCCCTGTTAACCAGGACTGTTGATAAATGATGGAGAGTGGCTTGGCAAGCTCCTCCACCAGCTCCTTCAGTACTCTCTCGGGTGGGTCCCATCTGGCCCCATAGACTTGTGAGTGTCCAGGTGGCACAGCAGGTCATTAACTGCTTTCTCCTGGACCACGGGAGGTTTATTCTGCTCTCTGTCCCTGTCTTCCAGCTCAGGGGGCTGAATGCCCTGGGGACAACCGCTCTGACTATTAAAGACTGAGGCAAAGAAGGCATTAAGTACCTCAGCCTTTTCCCCATCCTTGGTGGCCATGTTCCCCTCGGCATCCGATAAAGGATGGAGAGTCCCCTTAGCTCTCTTTTTGTTGTTAATGTATTTGTAAAAATATTTTTTGCCATCCCTTACAATAGTGGTCAGATTGAGCTCTAGCTGGGCTTTCGCCTTTCCAATTTTATCTTTGCATGACCTAATGTTCAATTCTGTGCTCCCAATCTTGCACCAGGGCTGATACATTTCCACTCAGCTACACATGATATTCTCTGTGGAAAATAATTCCACTTTCTTTCACCTACAAAGACAAGCCTAAGACCCTGTACTTGGGATGGTAACACCACATCATGGTACAGCCTGGGGGTAGAAAGCAGCTTTGCAAAAAACAAGGAAGGAGAGAGTTAGTCTTGTCGCCATCTTCAGCTGCCTCATGGGTGGATGGATGTAGGGAAGACACAGCCAGAATCTGCTCAGAGAGATGAACAGCAAAAGGAATAGGGGCAATAGACATGACTTGCAAGGAGGGAAATCACAGAGTAAATAGCATGACGGGGTGGGGAATCACAATGAGGGTGGTCAAACACTGGGACAGGTGGCCAGAGAGGAATCTCCATCCTTGGAAACATTCAAAACTCAGCTTGACAAGGCCCTGAGCAATCTAACTTCCAATTTAGATTCAATTAAGCTGCACCTGTTCTGAGTAAGGATTTGACCAGATGACCTCAAGAGGTCCCTTCCAACCTGAATTGTTCCAAGATTCCTACTTCATACATGAAGACACCAACTAAAATTCTGTTCATCTCATTGCTCTAAGTGGTCATTATTGCCTTGTTTTCATAAATAAATAAATGTGTGAAACAGTGTTCTCTGAAATGCAGGAAATGCAGTTTTAACTTTGTATGTCTTCCAGTTTCAGTATTTCACTTAGATTCACATTTGAGGCTTTTTTCTAAGGCTGCTGCAATTTCAAAAACAATCCTCTAAGATTCAGTCAGAGCTGGCTCCTGGCACTTTGGAAAGTTGACTGTAGCTTCAAGCATCTGGCCCTCAGTATTTAAGATAAAAGCTCATGCTCTGCTCTGCTCTGCTAAAAGATTCTCAGTGGCCACTCTCTGCTCTTCAGGTCCTGCCTCTCAGTGCAAAGAAGTGCAGAAAGCCAGTGGAGAAGAGACATTAGGTGAGTTAGTCCTTGCTTACCAGAAAGCAGCTTGATCAGCTGAAGTTTCATTAACTGAGAAAGGGGACAGAAAGCACCCTTTCAAGCTGCTATTAATATGGCTACATACTGGGTAAAACAACTTACTGCCTATAGCATGTGATTGCTTTCCTCCCTGAAACGCTCTCATTTCCTTGTGGACCTCTCCCCAGGGCTGGAGAAACCCTGCTGTAAGAAAGAGTGTGGAGATAAAAGAGAGGCGATTCGGGGTTTAGCAGCAGAAAGACAGCTTGTGGTTAAAGGAGCTGCCCTAGGTCTGACAGGAGAATGAAAACACAGAGACATGGCAAGGGAAATCAGAAGTGAAAAGAAAAAGACTCTGGAAAACAGATATGCAGAACAAGGAAGACACAATGAAAAAAAGAATTGGACTACTAGGAAAACAGCAAAAGAAAAACCCACCAAAAAGAAAAATAGCAAAAGAAAGCAAGTATGAAATACAAAAAGGAAGAAAGGGTAATAGTTGATATAGAAAATGTTCAAAATTCTTTAGTAATAAAAATAAATTATTTTTGATGAAATCAATGGGTTTTGGTTGTAAATGTAATTTAAATTAGACTTGAATTGTATTGCCTCGCTGCGTGAATCTGAGCGATTTGTGACAATGAAAAGAGAAGCAAACCCAAACAGGGATCTCTGAGCAAACGAAATGGCTTCTTTCTTTCCTTCTTTCAGGAGGCACAACCCCAGCCCTGTTGCAAACCTTACTTTGTGCACTCTAGAAAGGCCACCCCCTGTGCTGGTTAGCAACGGGGATCTCCAGATGCTACTACACGTGCTGCCACAACACAAAACTACCACGTTAACTCTGCATAAATTGTGTGCTTTTTTGTGAGACAGGCAGAACAAGAACATAAATAGCATTACAAATCATGTCTGCAATGCGCTGTCAGATCTGTGGAGTAATTTACAGATCAACCTCCCTGTGATATATATTACCTCGGGTCACTGATACCAAGTCTTCAAACTCAGTTGTAGCAAATATGCTCCCTTCTCTTTCTTACTGTGCAGTTAAAAACAAAACAACCAAAGTCACTGAAATTAGAGAAGTGGTGGTACCTTCTACTTAACAGAAGATGATCAGTGCAGACCTTGTCATCTAACCTTCTTTCCCCCTAAAAATCAAACAACTCCTGCCTCAAACTACTGCACTGCTTTTACCCTCTAATAAGGTTTGTAAGCCTGTATACTTTTTTCTAAGCATAAAGAAATTATTTCTCAGAGTAATGTTTACTGACCAAATGAATCAATCAAAATGAGATTAAGCCTAAATATAAGCAAAGCAAGGACCAAATTTCAGAGTCCATTTAGTCTTTAATATTTTTTTTTTGTATTTGTATTGTAAACACAGAGATGTGTTTTAAAAAAATAGTTCACACTTTTAAAACTCCAAATGTTCCAGTTTCCTTCAATTATATTCTAGATTCAGCTACTCTCGAGACCTGGGAATCCAAACAACTCCAAAGACATCTGAGAGCAGACCTTCAGTGGGGCTATGCCAGTATGGACAAACAGAGGAGTGGTTCAACCACTCTGAATACAAACTACTAAAAGAAAAGCTTTAGTTCAAATCTCTTTGTCTTCTGCTTCATCAAATGTAGTGAATAAAGATGACAATTTTAGGACTTTCAGTTTACATAAAAACAATATCTACTGCAAAATTTTTCAACAATTTGTTAGATGTATTGGCTCTAAGCTCCCAGCAGAATCATACACAAAAAAATCTTATTTTCATTCATTTACAGCAAAATGTATTTATGCCCACCAACTAAAAAATACTTTATTAAACATTCGTAGGTATTGCAGGTATTTATTAAATCAGTTTCATCACCAGAAGATATTTTTTATATAATATCAATTTTCTATCTGTTTATTGAGCGCTTGTAAAGCCTTTTTCGAGAAACAGTAAAATACATGAAATGTTTTACTGCAAAGCAATACACTACCTAAATTTCATTCTCACTCAGCTCACTGACTTAACAATGTTTACTTAGCAAACCTGAATTCAAAACAAGTTTCATTGCACTGAACCATCTTACACTGATCTTGACTTTTAGCAAGGCTAAAGAGCACCATTAATATTTAAGAAACTTTACAATTGCTGATTGAAAACCCACTGAAAGCAACTGTCAAATTCAAACAATTTTTTCTGAGGAAGCCAAATATTCCTCATCCTGTAGCCCTAGAAGAATTAGCTTTTTATACTGGCACGTACTCCCTCATTACACCCAAATATCCTTCTCCCACAGCATTGCCACCATGCCTGCGCTATCGCAGGTGGGTAACAAGCATGAGAAACTCCTGCTCGGTGTTTTACCTTTCTCACATGTTTGGCCCATCAAATACTCTAGTAACAAGAGATTTCATCTTGGATTTAATTCCTGTCTTTAATATTGGAGGAGGGAAGATTACAGTTGAGTTTAGGGCAAATTCGGTTCAGCGCTGGGTTATTCCTCCCTTTTCAGACAGGGATCCTTGTGCGCAAGGATCTGTTCCAGCCATGATGAAATAACCAGGAATGGGTTGAAAATCACTTCTAAGGTTAAAGCAAGTCTTTTCGCCTTGGTTAGTACCTTAAAAATTTCAAGAGGGATGTGGTCAGAACAGTAAGAGAGTAGTAAACAGAGGCTTTCCAGGGAGGTTGAACTCAAGGAATTTGGGGGGGAATGCAAGTGTAAATTAGTAGCGCTGGAAATTATATTTTTTCTCCTTTTCATTCAAAGGCCCTGTTCTTACACTTTATTTTTCCCTGTCAGGTATCTGAAACTAACTAAACAGCTCATCCTCCTGTACCCATAGGTATTTTAAACCAAATTTAGAGCTAATGGAGGATTTAATTAACGTGAAACTTTCAGCACACCAAATTTGAATCATCCCTGTAGGCAGACATAGTGGAAGGAATTTTGCCCAAACTTTCCTCCATCTTCTCCTTGGAAAGATAGTACGCTGAAAAATACGACCATAAAACGTAAGAGAGAGAGCAAATGTACCGGGTCTGGCTGGGATGGAGTTAACTTTCCTCATTGCAGTCTGTATGGTGCTGCGTTTTGGATTTGTAACCAAAAGAGTGCTGATAACACAGGGATGTGCACAACCAGCACAGCTGACCCCAACCGACCAAGGAGTGTTCCCTACTGTATGACACCATGCTCAGCAAGAAAAGCTGGGAGTTTCCAATTTCCAAAGTAACCATAGCTCAGAGACTGGCTGGGCACTGGGCTGCCTGTGGGAGGAGGTGAGTGACTGCTTTGCATCACTTTTTAAAAAATAAATAAATCTTTCCTTCACTTATGAAACCATCTTTATCTCAGCCCACAAGTTTTCTTTATTTTTTTTTTGCTCCTCTGATTCTCTTCCCCATTCTGCTGGTGGGCAGAGGGAGTGAGCAGTTAGGTGGGTGCTTAGTTACTGGGGTCAGCCACCCTGCCCTTCTCCTCCCCAAAAGTATACGGAGAAGGGAAGAAAGAGCAACAATGAAAATCGTTGCAAATCTTAGAAAACAAAACAAGAAAACCCCCAAAACCAAATTGGCCATTTATATCTTCAGGTTGGTCGTCTAAAACCAAAAAGCTATTATTTCTTCTCCATTTAACAAAACCTATTTATGCTGCTCTAGTCAGTTAATTACTACATTGTAATTCACATGCCACCTCTCCTAGCTGAACTTTTATAAGTCTTTTCAGGTATTAACTTGAGACAGAGCACTACTTAACAGCTGAAAAGGCTGAAACAGAAAACAAACAAGGCTGGGGGCAACAAGGATTTCCCACTCAGGCTATAAAAGTTTGCAGATAAAGGTAATGTTTGGCATAATTCATCCTTTCCTCGGTGGTTTTTTTTCCCCTCCTCACTCTGCTGTTTTTAGACCAAGGTAAGATCAGGTCATACCAGGTTTAGTAATCTAAAAAAGCAACCTACACTTACTAGGATTTCTTCACACATTTCTTTTTGCTATACCTATCCTTCCTCCTTTTTTTTTTTTTTTTTCTTTTCTTCTTGATTTTTTACACAGTATTTCAGGCAGCTTAAGATTAAATGATTTGAATGACAGACTTGAAAGGTAAAGCACTCCAGTTTACCACTACTTTTTCTTCCCTCTATAGCAACAGAGGATGAATGAGAAGGGGATAAATGACACAGTAGTCCTTTCATACCCCCTTCTTTTTCCAAGAGCATTCTTTTTTATTCCCCTCGCTTTCAATTCAACCCATTCACAAAGGATTAGCATAACACATCTTTTTATGCTTGTAAGGGTTACAGCTGTAATCGCTTCACCTCATCACTTTACTTAGAAATCCTGTCTCCAGAGGAGTAATTCGATTACTCATGACAGTCCAACTTTTACCTAACCAAATAGAAATTCATTATAACGTTGTGCTGGTGCATCAGTTTACTATGAGCGGATGGGAAAATAAAACCCAGCAACATGAATAGTTAGTGTGAAAGGAAGAAAGCAATTGTCGCCTAACAAAAGGCTACCAACAAAAGATAGGATGACTAGCAGAAATTCTTAGTCCCATGGGCAGGGTAGCCTCCAGACTGGTAATGATCTGTAGCTTTTAAAAGTCTGGGGTTTCAAATGGGCATGGAAACTCTATAAATTGATGAGAGCATTCGATTGCTTCCATCTGACTAGTCTGTAGAAGGTACTGGGCAAGTGTTTGTAAAAACCTCAGACACCTTTTACACAGGCAGAGAAATAAACAGCATCTCCTGTTGGTGGAAAATACCTGTATACGCACACATGCTAGTGCTTATAATGGCTTCTCTGGCTCTCTGCTTCTGAAATTTAAAAATGCACATGAAGCAATCTGACTGCATACTGCTTTGGAGTAAAACTAGTGCCATCCTTAGCAACTAACAGTGGAAAAGGATAAAAGAAAAAAAAAATGAGGACAACTGACATCTCCAAATGACTTCCAGTTGTCCATATGCCCAGAAGCATAAATCTACAAAAAGCTCATGCTGATTGTGGCACAGAAGGACAGCACTTGGGGCAGAAGCACAGATGCCAGGATCATGCTTTCCATTTAGCAGTAGAGCATTTTATTTTATATTATTTCTGAAGAGTGATTTTAAGATGCCCAGATATAACGGGATAAGTTCTCAAAGGCAACATTTGTTATGTCAAACGTTTAGGAGAATTAGGATCCAGCTGACAAATCTTTAGCTGTTAGACTGGCTTAGGTCCGTTTTCAGCTTTCTGAGCCTATAACTATCTTCCTGATTTTTATTTTTACAGATTCCTAAGGATTTCAGCACAACATATGGGCACCATTAAGGGCATTAAGGATTTATAAATTTGCATCATCATTATAAAAATGCACAAAGTCTGAAATATATTTGGGGTTAAATACAACACATATACTACTTGTGATCAAATTAAATATTGATGTGTTCATGTGTTAAGAAGAAAAAGAGAAAACGTCCTGTTTACAGTAGCCATTGAAGAAAACATTCCAGACTTGCTCATAAAGAAAATAGTTCATTGCATTTACTTTAGTCTGATTTCTTTTTAATCTGCAATTTCTTTTTACTTCAAGTCACTGCTCTTTTACATTCTTCTAGGCACTTAACCTTTATTGTGATGCGTGTGCACTTTACAGTGACTAGAAATCAATCATAATTCTGATACAAAGTCCTTTTTGTCTTGAAAAACTTAAAATATCCCTAAGACAGCATCTTTCTTCAATACTACTCATGGGAATTTACTAATAATCACAGTGTTAGATGTGAGTGGAGAAATTGAGTACGTGGAATAAAAGCCAGACTTTAAAATGAAAGGAAGTCCTCAGAGCATAGAAAAAACAGTTGGTTATTGTTATTTTGCAAGTCACTGTTCAACCTGTACGCAGCTGACTAACTACGCTCACTCAATAGAAGCGAAGTACCAGTATTTTTTCCCTTTATTCCATAGTTAAAAACTAGAGGAGAGCAATCCCCCAACCAAAATCTCACGCTGTGATCCTCATGAGATGTCCAGTTCCAAGAGAGAAATCTACAGCTACATGGAGAAATGGGGCAAGATCCAGCATCCAGCCTTGAATCCGTAACACATCTCAAGAAATGCAGCAAATCGTTCAGGTACAAGAAGGTATGTTCTCTTTTGTCTCCTGACAATTGTTGATTTGCCATTGCTTGTTTGCTGAAAATGAAGTTACAATATTAATTTTTTATATGAGTGTGCTGTTAGAGGAATGAGCTATTCTGTTTGCAGAAACGCAGCCCTGATACACTGTGCAGAGAGCACAGGCACGGCCAGGAAAGGCAACGCTGTATATCACAATGGAAACAAGACCTTTCTCCAAAGAACTCCCACCAGAAAAGTTGAAATAGTTCATATTAAACCAGACAACAATAATAATAAAATGGAAGAGACAGTGGAAAGGCATCAGCACAAACATGAAAGCACGCATTCATATTTCATATGCCCTACCCCAAACCAGAAACAAGTCCTCAAAGTTATTCAATCAAGTTAAAAATACATGGTGGGACTGTAAATATCACAAGCTATCCATCACGCTTACAGATAAAGTAAGTATATTTTACTGTTTATTATGATGATATCTTTTCTTACTTTGCTGTAAAACTTCTAGTTAGACATTCAATCAGGAGACAAAGACCACCTAGTTCTAAAACCCAACGTTACACAAACACCAGCAGGATAGGAAAATGGCTGAGTATCTGTTCTCATAAAAAATTAATTTAAAACACAGTTGCAGTTTCAAAGCTTGCAAAAGAAATGTACCTTAAATCTGTATTTAGCTTCCGTTTTAGGGATGTTTCATTTGTTTGTCTCAAACTTTTATATCACAGTCTAAATTGGTTCTAACTACCTTATCCATGTTCAAACAGGGAACAGCTACATCTTGGGAAGGGAGGGAAAAAGATAAAAGACTTAAAGTCAGCTTATCCTGCATGATTATATTTCTCCTTTAGCCTAACAAATGTTAAGACATTTTGTTGCAAATCTTGCATTTCTTGTTACGTTGTGGCCAGTGATGGCACCTACAAAATTTGGCATGATGTAATCCTTCTGTATTGGGTAGGGCTCAAGGAGCCTCCATACAGGGCTGAATGGAGTATGCTGTACAGCTGATGTGTTCTCCGTTGAAGAGAGGTTGAGCAAGCAGCTCAAATGTGGAAGGAGTAATATTTTAAGAAGTTTTATCACTTGATAAAAAGTGGCTGTCACTTGGTTTTGTAGTTCTGAAAAACTAGTCAAGTGTCTTTTTCAGCATACAGACAAATCCCAATTTTCCCAAACCTCAGAATGAGTAATCATAGCAATCAGGGCTCTATTGGTCTGGCAGCATGACCACACCTTCAGCAGCGACAGAGGCTACATCCCGCGGTCGGGTCCCTGACAGGTTTATTGTGCCGGCCCAGCTACGCACAATGTGCTACATATCTGCCCCAACAGCTTATGACCTCCACGGGCTGGCTGATGGCAGCGGAGACGCTACACGCTTGCTGTAGGCTCAGGCAGCAGCTGTACTCAGGTGACTGTTCCTCTTCTCCTCCAAGCTATAGGCGTTACTTCATACCAAAGTCTATCAGGTTCAGGTTCAACAGCTGGGACAGCAGTCAACCATCAAATCTAGAAGTCCCACATCCTCAGATCATCCTCGAAACACAATGCAGCTATGCGATCTCTAAGAACAAGGTCTGTCCTGAGCTTTTCTAATAACAAACACAAGACGACTCAGGAGATCGGCCATGAACAACCGAACAGGCCTTCCTGCAGCCGAGCTTCAGCCATCAAGCCACTGTCCTCCAAATGCTGCAGCACCGTGTGTCCACGATCTAACATTTTACATTACGATCCATCCAAGCACCAAAGACATCTTCCCTCCTCCAGCAAACCAAACTATTTTATGTAAGTAATTGTTTGCATTCATCCAAAAGAGTTCCGTGAATGACTTACTCAAAAATAAAGTATAAAAGATTTGTACTTCCCAAAACAATTTGGAAAAATACTTTCAGCTGGTTCTGTTCCATGGGTATAAAATTTCACTGTCTAGATTTCACCAACGTTACTCAAAAAGGGACATCCTGTTGTAATTTCTGTTGCTCATTTCTCTGCATGCACAAATTGATTTAACTTTCTGAGTCTGAGAAAACTCTTCAGTTCAGTTTGAGTTCAATCTATATTAGTAAAGCTATTTGATTTGGCTAAGTAACATCATGCTTCAGAGCTTATGCCAAATAAGCAGTATCATTTTGTACAAAGGCAACCACATTACCAGCTTTCATATTTGGACAAGCATATAATGAGATTCAGTTTGCCATCTCTCAGTCCCTAAACTGCCAGCTACTTCTGTAGAATGAGGGTTTCTAAATACTGTTCAAGAGCAAAATAAAAACTTGGTAGATTTACAAATAGGTAGTGACTGCTGCATATAGCCACCATCCTTTCCCATCTTAGTGTGTGGCATGATCTAGGCTGAAACATATAAGTGGTTGATAACAGCAATGGCACACTCCACAGTTCAAGTTACCGATCAAAAATCCAATCTAACCCTGACGGTTAATATCTGCCAGCTATTCATGGGGACCTGCGACATACATTCCTCAACAGACCGAGTAATCTGAAAAATCAACCTTCCTATCCGATATCTATAACGGAATTTTCTGTAAATGTGCAAGTAGAAAATGAAATGTATTATTAAATACAGCAATCGTCATCTTTCATCACATCTGAGATACAGAGATCAGAGGCTCCTTCTAGATGTTTCACTGAACAGATGAAGCACCCAGTGCCCAGGTTTCACAGTCCAGTATCTTAAAATCTTTACACCAGGGCAAGGAATGGCAGCACTTTCCATTAGGTGTACAAAAGGAAGTGCTAGGAAAGATGAACACATGGATGCAAATCCCTGTATAAACACTGTGGCTCAGTGATTTCAAGCAGAATGAGAACCAGCTGACAACCTTTCTAAATTTTGGAATATTATCAGATACCAGGACCCTCAGGATTAAATCTTTATGAACTACTAGAAGTGAGAAACACTAAAGAACTATAAGAAAATTGTTACATCTGCAGAAAACGACAGCATGTTGAATTACCAGTACTTATAAAATTTGTTACGAAATTCATTTCAAAACAGGAATGATAATCTCAATGCAGCAAAATCTAAGAAATTAGAAACAGATCAAGGATTAATATGAGATTTGCTAGACTATATACTTTCTACTGTAACGGGTCAACAAAACAAGCAGACAATTCAGATAACCTCGATGATGTTCGTGTACATAAAAAATTAAGGTTCACATTAAAAACCGCCTGTGCTTGTGCAAATCAATTGCATTCCATATGTTGAGAAAATCTGAATGCCAATTACAGTAAGGGTAGAATCCTACACTCTCCCTAATAAGGAAAAAGAGTCATCCTTTCACCATTGTTAAAAGTATGGATATAATAGCAAAAACTCCTTCAATGTTTCCATCAAATAGTCGGCAATTTGTTTTTTCTATCATTATCTGATGGTCCCAACAATAAGATGTACAATCAGAAAATGTTTTAAAAATTTATCTTCATCTCATAGAGTCACAGAATGGTTTGGGTTGGAAGGGACCTCAAAGCTCATCTAGTCCCAACCCCCCTGCCATGGGCAGGGACACCCTCCACTAGACCAGGTTGCCCAAAGCCCCATCCAACCTGGCCTTGAACGCTTCCAGGGATGGAGCACCTACAACCTCTGTGGGCAACCTGCTCTGATGTTTACAAAAAATATGATTTACATCTTCCATAAACAGCCCTTTGAAATGGCAAAGTCAGAAATACAGTAGCACCAGGGATGGAAAGAGGGCATGATGCCTGTTTTCCATCAATACGTAAGGACTGGGTTTTATTCTGCCAGAAAGAGGCCCATTTTCATGATATTGTGAAGTATACAGATATAATCTGTTTCGCTACCATATTCACTTATACCAGGCAGCGCCGTTCTGATTTTATTTGCATGTTATGATGGTGTAAGTACCCATTCTTTGCCAAAGCAGAAAACCTTCAGATGTAATTTCCCACAGTGTGAAACTGATGATGCGTAACTGAGGATGGGCCTTATACTTGCCCATTAACCACCTCACTATGCAACCTCTGAGCTTTTCTCTGCATTTCAACTGCCCATAGAAACTGGCTTTGGGCAATCTGCTGTCCAACATGAGAACTAGGTTTGGCATAACTGGACATCCTGTAATCTTGCTGCAGTGCTGACAATGTGACAGCAATTTAGGAAGCGCAACATTCAAGGTAGCATCCTTCAGCTTTATGGCAGCAAGGGCATGAAAGCAATGCATTGGAAATGGTTTGGATGCTCAATGTGGAGACCATAAGCAGTCCAAGTTTCGTAGCCATACAAAGAGTGGCAACAACTAACACACAATAGATGTTTCCTTTTGTGGGAAGCCAGATGTCTCTTATTTCAGACATGCTGCTTTAACATCCTAAATACTATATCAGCTTTTGTTATTCCCTGCATGACTTTGCTATTAACTGTGGTGTTTTGAAAAAAGTATGCTGCTGAAATAGCATTGCTGTTCTCACAAATTTCAGTTGTGTATTGTCAGTGCAGACTACTCCCTCAGGATATTTTCCACCACAGCAAGGTTAGAGCAGGACCTCTTTTTCCTCTATGCTAATGGCCTGGCCAAACCACTTGGCAGAGGGGCTGAAACAGTCAATAATATGTAGTCTGCTTACATATGTGTGAATAACCAATACTCAGTCATCAGCAAAGAGCAAGTACACAAGTCAGCAGATATGAGACCTCTGATTTAATGTTCAGGTTAAATATTCTAGCATCTATATGGTATTGAATGTGGTTACCTTTCCTGTTGACTCAACAAAGCAAATGTTAATCAGAAGTGGCAAAGGATGCAATCTGTTTCACGACCTCTTTGACAGTAAAATGTTTTGGATGTCCATCCTGATCAAGAACCTTTATCACCACGTCACTATGAAGCATGGAGAATTTCCACAGTCCTTTCCAGGCTGCTGAATTTGCAGAAAAGCCTCCACACACTTCCAAAGTCAACAGCACTGAAAACCACACACAGGGTCATAATTCCTTTCCCTATGCTTTGAATTTACCTGGTGACAAAAATTGCTTTAACAGTGCCTGTAACTGCCTCTTGCTCTGACAGACAGATGTGCGATAACCACATGATTTCTAGAAAGATCGTCCCTCCTGTGAGGTCCATCTGCATACCCTTCTGGCCAGGATCTTTCCAGAAACAGTGCGGTTAGCACGCAACTTCCCATCGGAGCAGAAAGCAGTTTATACTCCTGAACTTCAGAGATACCATCTCCTTACACAGCTGACAAAGCATCAATCTCTGTATTCGAGTAATTTGGCAGCAGTGTCAATCAACCGTTCTGACTTGCTCGGCAACACATTTGACAGTGTTTAAGAAGTGCTACTACGCTTGGCAATGCTGCTCCCTCTTTCTAGATGACTAGCTGCAGAACTTCACTTAGCACTCTGTCAGAGATGACAAGCAAATAGTTTAATAAACCCTTGTAATGTTCATGACAATGAGGTGGAACTTCTTTTCATGTAGTTAAAAGTGTTTGATTTGATACAGAGAAACACAGTGATGTTGATTTTAGGGCCATAAATGGCTTTCATAAAAATCGATAAGCACATTTCTGATTTAGGTGTTGCTGAAGTTGTTCTGCATTCTTTGGGCATCATGGGTGCATAGTGAGCAGCTTTATTGATCAAAAATATTTTGTCTTCTATTCAAAATATCTCTGTGTTAGGTAGCTGTTAATACAAGGATGGATAATTGCAAAGATTACCTCCTCTGTGCTAAGGTGTCGTATATTGATATAACATTTTATGTTTGTTTTTTTGTAGTTGGACTAAAGCCGCTTTGACCTTGAGGTTCAATTTCTCCTAGCAGTTTTAAACATGATTTTAAGACCTTTTGGCTGCCCCTAAAGATGGTGAAGACTACCTCCCCCTTGCCTTTCACACTACTCCAGCAGGCACTGTCATTTCCACCCTGCTTTCAGAACTGCTCATGCAATTGTTCTAACCTAGGAAACATTTCAAATTATTTTGACTATGTTAAGTTAGTTTATTTTGGTGAATCTGAGTGAGATCAGTCATTCGTAACAGGGATAGCAAGGAGCTGCTGACAGGCACTTTTTGCACCAGCTCTGTGACCACCAGCCATACATACTCTCTAAGAATTTGATTTTCTATCCGTGTTGGCTTATGTGTGATCTACTGACATCAACTCCTCATTATAAATGATCATATCATCAGTCTGCCACAGAAATGATTTTTACTCCACCATTACTAAGTTGTAGTGTAGGAAGGAAGCTGATACTATTTCGACACTGAATGCATTCACAATGTCTTCAGTAATGCCGGCACATGAGAACTACAGGACAGTGATGACCAGCTAGGGTTGAGAGCATACCACTACTACTGGAGTGCCGTTCAAGTCTTCATTACCACTTCCAAAACAATCCAGGACTTTCCTACAAACTTCCAAATCCAATAAGTGTGTGTATATTAAAGTCTCCCAATCTAATGCACCATTTCATGGAGCTGTTTTGAAGCACAACAGATTTTGACCTCATCACTTTGAACTGTAGTTCTGTACTAGCAATAACAACAGTGGTAAGACACATGTATGCAGGGATATTTCTAGCATCAGCAGTTGGTTGCTTTACTGGGTACAGAATTCAACTTACATGTCAATGATGGGAATGGCAAAACCTACTCTGGACTGTCAGTGTTGACATGCCTGCTGATGTGGAGAAAGCGTCATTCTGGTGGAAGGCTACTGACTGGATGTAAACACAATTAATAATTCGTAGAGACTCCTTTCGCCTTTCTTTGAAGAAGTGACACAGCACTATCCCTTAATGGGGCTGCTCTAAAGCTTTGCTGCGCACAGAGAAGCCGAACTCCTGTTGCTCCTGAGCCGAACGCGCACATGAGATGCCTGTGACGCGCTGTTGGAGGCAGCAATCTCTGCCTGTTCCACCTCACACACTCTTCAACCCCAGGCAATGCAAGGGTGCATTTTATCCAATGCTACAGTTAATCACAATATAAAATGAAAGTGGACACAGGCTGTCTGTGTGAAAAGGGGCTAATGAGTCTGGTCCTATCAGGTGATGATAGAGTTTACCTTCTCTACGCACTTGCAATTTTACAATGACACAAAGAAGGTAAGGACATAAGAAAAGGCAAGTAAGAAATTATAAAAGTACAGAAAAAAAGGGGAGTTAAAATTAAAAACCCCCACCACTGCAGTATTAGCAAACGCTCATTTAAAATAGTCATTTTAATTGCATATCTATTATAAGGGGAATCAAGGATTTCCTATTGCAGTTAAAAGTGTAATGGGTTTTGTAAAAACAGTAGATTTCTACCTTTATGCCTCCATATTCTTTAATAATGGATGCAAAACATACAATGCCCACAATCTGATTCAGGAAATAACATTCTTAACAGCTGAAGAGACCTAAGAAACCAGGCACCTACTAAAATAGCATAGATGCTGATCCTTCACTTAGAGCAGGTAATGTATCAACATTCATTCTCTAATATTTAAATATAAACAAAAAACCTCTACCTAAATTCTTACTTGCAAAATTCTTATTCTTTAGGGAACCTTTAAGGCTCCTAAGATTTCAATCTGCTTATAGTATCTGCACAGAGTAATCTGTTAAGTATCTAGGCCAAAAGGAATACCAAAACATTTCAATATCCAGGAAAGTTAACATCTATCTTTGGACTCAGAATTTCTTCATTATAATGTTTTGTTGTTTTTTTTTAACACACTGAAATCTCTTACTAGTGTTTCCTCTTATAAACTTAATGATTTTAAAAAAGCTAACTTTCAAAATGAAACTAAGTCTAAAGTTTGCATGTAATACACTTATCCACTATGCAATGTATTTAAAAATAAAGTTCTCTAGTAAAGCAATTAGATTTATGAATTGTATTTACTAGATTTACTCATCCATGAAACTTTTCTGACCGAAAGCAGTCACCTGGTCTTTCAAAACATAATAATAAACCCATATTCCTGAAAACTTAGGAAGGGGGCTGGAAACTAGAAAATATTTCTGATTGCAATTATTCCCAAATACAGTTAAAGTATATGGTTCAGCTCAGGCAATGTCATAAGCATAAAAAACATTAGGTAATTCAGAATTTTTTGCTGTTACCCTCAGCGTATTTCTTAGAGATGTCAAGCAACAAGCAGAAAAGAGTACTTTTCTTGGGTGCCTTACAATAAAGAACAGGAAACATTCTCTGAAAATTGTTGTCTCATGCATATCAATCAGGTAGCTTCACCTAATAAATGCTGCTGTTACATTAAATTCCTTTTTACTCAAATCAGATTGTGGTAATTGAATTCCAGGATTTAGTTACTCTCTGCACATATATGAAAATACTCACATTATAGGTTTTGTGTCTGGAAATCTGGATGAGTCCCTCAGTTAACTGCTTTTCTTATAACCATCATCAAATATTCCATCAAAGGATCATTTAATTTTTTATTTACAACTACAGGTATCACTTATCAGAACTTGCAGATGTGGTTGCTTGGTGAGCTACCGCAATTTTACATAGAAAAGAGGAAAATATGCCATGCTAATATTCTGCTCCCATCTTTGGAAAGCTCAACAAGTCAGTTAAAATCTCTTTTTTTGCGAGATAAAAGACATTACGCAAAAGACCACTGAATTTTAAACATATTAATAGCTTTTTCCTATGAATGAGCAAAAAGAAAGATACGACTTAGGCAACATCCGCATTCTTCTCTAAATTTAAATTGCCACTTAGAATCATAGAACAGTTTGGGTTGGAAGGGACCTTTAAAGGTCATCTAGTCCAACCCCCCTGCAATGAGCACGTCTCCAGTGCCTATTATGATGGTACAGCTAAAAATCATTGTAGGACCATTGATCCAAACATAAAAACAACAGTCAGAGAAGCTTTGTTTCATATACATTTAGCATCTGACGTCTTCCCACATTTGTGCATGAATCATTAACGGACATATCTGAGCATCCTGCTACAGGAGGTGATTTGACTTTCACAAATTTCCCTAAGAGCAGAAACATCATCAGGAACAATTTCAAGGAAATAATTATGGTCTAGACAGATTTATGATTTCTAAAGACCTAATCCAAAGCACATTAATGTCAGTGGAAGGACTCCCATTGACATCAAAGGCCTTCGGATCAATCCCCAACTGCTGTGGGAATGAATTCAGAGCAATAACGATGGTGGACTAAATGCACACTTGCAGTTGAAATGTTACCACCCAGACCTTTTTATTCCTCAAATCAGATTAAAAAGTCATTTTCTGCTATTTCACAATTACTTCCAGATGCGCATCATCTCAAATGGCATTTTCATCCATCTGTATGAACCAAACGTGCATGGAAACAGAGAGGTTCTACACTGCCTGAACTAATAATACAAATGAAAACCACAAGGGAAAATAATTTTGGAGGTGATGAACTTCATGTTTTAAACATGGAGTGAGAAACCTTGGACTTCATTTACTCCTTGTAACTGCTTTGGGACAGAGCTGCCAGGCCCACTACTTCTTTATTTACTGTCACAGTAGCATTCTTCTAATTAAATTTTCAGTATTTTTCTCTAGTCCTCTAAACAAAACAAAAGAATACACGTAAATCAGTGTTAGTCTCAAACTTGGCAACCAAGAAACTGTCAGAAATGTCAACTTCATATACTCTCTGCTTAATAACATCTCTGCTGTCCCTTCTGTCCTCTTAAATGTCTATTTACATGCTAAATAATTTGAAGCATCACTCTTCTCTGACCATGTTAATCTAGTTTCATTCCCTTAGCAGTCGATAACATTTTAGACTGTAAAATGAAATGGCAATATTGTGTGTGAGTGGCAACCCACTCAAAGTTTTACACAAACTCAACTCCAATATGTGACTGATCTGTCATCTACATCGTGTGTTACTCTGAAGTGCATGCTATGGGAACCACGCATCTTTTATTCACTCCTCTAGTGAGACTTTGGTTAGGCAGGTTCAGTTATCACATATTCATTGTGATATGAGCATGTTATGGACTGACTGAACTCTGCCTTAGCAAATTAGTTTTAGCAGGTTTGAGAACTTTCTATAGGAAATTATATGTGACACTTTTTTTGTTCAATAACGCATATCTCCTAGAATAACTCCATCTTTCAGTTTCTAATGAATATCCGACCTATTACCTACGTCTCTGTACCCTTCTCTACACTTCAGAAAACAAGATTTTTTTTCTCCTTCTTCAGTTACTATATGTGTGGGAAACCAGATTGTTAGTGTCTGGGCAATGCTACTACCGAAATTCAAAAAATAACAAGGCAGAGAACAATTAACTGGTTTGGTGGGGTTTTGTGGGTCGATTTTTTTCTGTTTTGTGGTTTTTTTGTTGTTGTTGTTGAGGTGGTTTTGGGTTTGGTTTGGTTTGGTTTTTTTTTAAATAAAAATTGATGCTGATCACTGGTTACTAAGAGCAACTGAATGGGAAAGGAATTCAGGTTGACAAAGGAAAACAATATTGGCTAAAAGTATCCAAGGAATTAAAATGGCTCAGTCCATACATTGTCTGGGCTATACTTGTAATGCAAATGGTGCTTTAGGTATGTCCTACCCACCAGCTGTGTCACAAGGAGCTAGTTTTAACCTGGTTTCCTCAAGAATCAAAGCTTATGTGAACAGACTGTGTGCGTGTGCAACTTTCCTACCCTCTCGCCACATCTAATAACTTGGGACTCTCTTGGCCAATTCAGTCCAATCTGCAGAAGGGCAAAAGTCACAAAGTCATTAAATTCTTACAAGCTTTGTGGAAATAGGTGTCCAGATAAAGGGGGAATCCCATTATTACCCTAAATCAGGCCCATCAAAGAATCACTCTGGCATTCATCCTTCAGCTGCAAGTACCTAGGAACTGCTCAGGAGATTACTTTTTAATCTGGTGCTGTTCCGATATTTTCTTCCATGAAAAACTAACTCAGTGTATTTTAATATACCAGACACTAGTAAGCCTCTCAGCTTACTCTAAAAACATTTTTTCAAGACACACCAAAAGCAGCAACATACTTTAGTCATGATTTGGCACCACCTTTTAGATGAGTTCACACTTTAGTGTAAGTTGTTATCAGAAGCACACAAGAACATTGGATCTGGAATATATGGACTGAAAAGGTATGAGCACTTTAATTTAAATTTGCTGACTTTCATTAGATTGATGCCAATAAACAAACTATTCCATCAATTCTCAAGATAGAAGGCAACCCATGGGAATGATATGTGCAAAACCCCTATGCATTAAAATACATGTAGATTATGTTACTAGGGAACTGCCCAAGGAAAAAAAAAAAAACTTAGTCAGGGAAAGAACACATTCAAGGAGGTTAAAATATCAAGACTTTGAAGTGATGAATCCCTATTAAATTCAGTCCTTCAGAGCAAGAGAAAGCATTTGCTCCTAATGTTGCCTCCTCCCACATTTGACATCCATCCATTAAAATTAAGTCAGAGAACACATTTTGGGGTTTAGTTCCACATCCAAGGAGTATAGTACTGACATATCAGGCAATGTAGTTACTTCACAAAACCACATCTTTAGCCAGAGCGGCGAAGGCAAGATTTATAGCATGATGGTAAGAAGCACACTACTCATTTCCCCCTTCCTTGAGACTACAGCCATCGGGGTGAACGCAACTGTTACGGTAGAGGAAGGCATACAAGCAACCACCAGGACTATTGCTCCTGTGAACATTGCTTTGACATTGGTGGACTGAATATGGTTAAATAAAAAGTAATTTCCTCGTAAGCCAGGTGAACTCCTTCCCCATTTTGTTATTACTATCCAGAAAATTTATGATGAAAGAGACCATTGCTTTCCTCTTCCTCATTCCATGTTTCTGCAGTATTTTAGAATATTTCTGAGCCTTTCAAGACTCTCCCTTGACTCAAATCCTAACAATGCATGCTTGTGGTACATAAATATTTGTTTATGCAAATATATTTTAATTCAAACATTTAATCTTGCCAGGTAAACAAAAGAAAGATAATGCTGATGGTACTTTTCACAGAAGACTTAGCTCACGGTTTTAATTTCCTGTTTTTATTAGCTTACCTCACTTGACAAAAATATTAACACATTTTGAGGAGTACATTTTATTTTCTGGTTTCTCAAGAAAACGCTTTGTTGCTACCACCTCATCTTTTAATTGGAACAAGTTTTAAATTGAAAGAAGCGATTGAAAAAAAGCGTGCTGATGTGCCACCACACTACTTTAAATGCCCACTTGCTCATATCTAAAGTTGTTTTTACGCTGAATATCAATATGCAATTAGAAAGAGACAATGGAAGTAGTGCTGGGCCTCTGCAGAGTACTCTTTCAGCATCTGTAAGCTCCTTTCTTGTTTATGCTGCTGGAGTCTATCAAACAACTCTCATGTTGACACAATCAAGCAACCATAATGAATGGCTGTAAATACAGTCAAAGCAAGCGATAACAATAAGCAGAACAAGTAAGTCCTCATTTGAAGATGAAACAGCGTTTCTGAGTGAGCAGTATGTGATTAACCCGCCGTATGCGGGGTCAATACGATTTACTCTCACAGCTACGCAGCCAGCCTTAGCCCTGGGCCTCACTTGCTATCAGACAAGAGCCTTCTTCAAATCAACCCTCCCCTACGTCTAGCTAACACCCTGAACTCTTAGGAAAATTAACTATTGTGTCTTTTGTTTAAATTATTTCCACCCCTACTTGGAAATAACTGTTAGTATGACAGACAGTTTACCAAGTATGCTTTCTAGTCTACAGTTCATCTATCTGCTGCCTGCAATGCTCCAGCAGCCCAAGAGCTGATCCTGAAAACCACAGACACGGAAAACAAAGGAGTACTTATTTTTATCTATATTCTGAGTATTCCTAGAACACCGCTCTCTTGGCCCAATACCAAAGAATAAAAAGCAGTAGCCCATTACATTTGAAGACAATCAAGTGGTTCAAAATAGAGGGACAATACTCGATTTGGTTCAAACAGTTAACAGAAACTCCCCATTTCATTAAAAAAAGCTACTTTGCTTGGCGGGACGAACCTCTTACCTTTTGTAGCTATTCGAACACACTGAGTTTTGGTTTCCTGTTGAGGAGCAAAAGTAAAGAAAACAGTCAGATCAGGTTGTTTTTTCTTACCCTCCCCATTCCACAAATTTGTCCGAGATCTGCTGACCAGCTGGGACAACCCAGCAAGGTGGGTCAGAGCCTCTTCTCTCCTGCTGAGCCCAGAGCTGAGTGATTCTGCCTTTACAAAAGCTGGATGAAACCTAGATATTCATCTGTACTATCCAGGATAACGATGGGGAGAAAGGATGCAGGACAGCCCAGATGTAGACAAATTTCAGATTACTCAAATGAAATGGAAATCATGCCATAAGAATACAGAGAGAGGGTGCAGTGGAAACAAAGGGGAGGACTGGTGCCCATCTTTATTTCATGGCAAAGAGATCCCAAGCCACTGTTGACCTCCAACAGCACCGTGCAGCAAAGAAGGCACATTTGTTCAATACTGTCTCCAAAACTTGTCTTGCTGCATCGTGATGGTGCTAACTGGAGTCACCTGAAACATGTCAGCCACATGCTCCCTCACGTTTCTGAGTGTGGAATTAGAAACAGCTCAGGGATCCCTTCACATATGACACAGTTAATCTACAACCTATATAATCTGCCCAGGAAAGACTGTGATCGGACAGTGATGTGCTTCAGAGGAAGTTGCACATGCAAAACCAATTTTTTTCCTTCCCTTCCCCCGCTGTCTCCCCTTTCTTCAGAAGTTTGGTCAGCAATTGAAGCAAATGAACAGAGAAATGGCTTCGTTATGCACAGTTTGGACAGCTTGAACAGACAAGGGTCGGTCATAAATGGGTTTTCTGACCTTTTTGTACAATATGCAGTCATTTTAAAGGCAAACACACTGAAATAGCATAAGGTTGTGTGAGAGGATGCAACTGCTGCTGTATTAGATCACTAAACAGTATTAGCATGTAATTAGAAAATATAATAATGACAGTTTCATTCTATAAAATATGCTCCCTCTAGTCCTGCACCCCCCAGCACTCCATCCCTGCATATATCCCCTGGGATATCTCTCCTCTTGAAGATTCCCAAGCAACAGGTAAAATACGTCGATGGTGTTTTGCAAAAAACAAGCAGAGCTGTGGGTTGAGGCTTCCCCTAAGTGTTCCATGAAGATAATTTTTCAAATGAAAGCCCTACAAAATTTATCGATATAATCTTACCTAATTGGCATTCTCCCCAGTTACTGGATTTACTTGTCCACTTTTTTTCACAACGTCTGCGAGGATCACAGAATAACAACCCTCATCCCAACCCTACAGTGTATTTCAGAGCATATTTTACTTCCCTTTGACTATTTTGGTGAGCCCACTGCTTTACAGTAAAGCACCTGTTTAAATATTCTGCAGCTCAGAGGTTATCTTACAACCTGGCTGAATACAACTCTGTCCTGGCAGAATGCAGTGCAGTCAACCCAAAAGCTCCCCCCAAATCCCTCTAGGAACAGAAATCTGATCCAAAGTTTTAAATCATACTAGAGAAAAACATTTCAGGATTAAAGTCTCTCACAAGCTGAAATGAAGTTAAAGTGAAAAATAACATGTTCTTCCCTCATCTTCTACTTATCTGTCAAAATGTAAAAGCCAAAATAAAGAACTATTCTTATACTTAATATTTTTGTTTTAATTTCCTTCCCACTTATTTCTTGAGAAATGAAATAAATTTCCTTACAATTTAGTCAGCTGGAAGCCAACAAAAGCAAAGTGAATATATGTAGCAGGTGAGGGAAACACGAATGACTGACTAGCAGTTACCTTTTATTTTGCTTTGTTTGCTTCCTACAGGTCTATAGATAAGAACTAGAAAGAGGGAACGGTCTCTTCCATCAGGAAAAGCCTCTGGTTCTCAAGTAGCTCTAGTAAAGTTACATTAGTTCTTGTTTTTCCCCCATTCTGACTTGTTGCACATGCAATTTTCATAACCACAGGTAGAAGGTGAGATTTTCTTCAAAAGGCACCAAGGCAGGGCTGCGTGTTAGCTAGGATTTGTTTAGTCACCGCAGAGACCCAAACGTAAGGAAGGGTAAACACGCGGCTTCCGCTGCTTTCCGATGGCCCTGGTGAGCCTCAGCAGCCATCGATCCGACTGTTCCTTCTAGCTCCCTTCTCACCTGCCTGGACACTTCCTATGGAGATTCTTATGGACATATTACTGCGATTTCATTCAGATTTCTAAACTATAAATAAAAATTTTAAATTTTTAAATATCTGAAGCTTCTGTGTCTACCACCTTTTCCTTCCTCACCGATCATTTCCCCCTCCTCCATTTTTCATTGATGAGAGGAAAAACCATTCAAGAGCAACAGCACAGGGCTTGCAGAGCCACAGTTGTTCTTCCCACCTGGAACCTCTCTCCCTGGCACCTTACCTCCTTCCATATGCACAGAGAGCCAGCAGCAGTACTCAGCGACAGAGTCAAAAACGAAACACCAAGGAGGTAATGAAGGTGAGCGACAGCCGTCCTCTTACTACTGCAGAGCAGCGGAGCAAGCCTCAAGCACGCCTTTTCAGAAAGGCTCTTGAAAGCACTCCGTGGGCCCGGGGTTACTTTTGTTCAAGCAAATTTTTACTTTCTATCTGACATTCAGTGTGAGAGTCTCAAAAGTTTGTAATGTTTTATTAGCCTGCTGAGCAGCCCACATTCTGTTTATTCTGCAGTAATTTAATCTTCTGAAGTGTGCAAGTACCGAGAATTGGGGAAAGGGCTGTGGATGTTATTTACCGAGGAGGCAGAGTCACAGCACTGAAATTACTTCGCTGAGATGATTACTACAAGATGTATTAAACTCTTGCCTAGTGGCAGTTTCTATGATACAAGGGCGGTGTGAAATGTGAATGGCACATCGCCATGCTGTCACAGCACGGAAGGGATTACAGCAGTGCCACTGCCAACACCTACTACGTCCAACTCTGACAGTCCTAATTGTCACCATGGGCATGTCTTTGACTCCTTCCAGGAGAAAGGTGTGGTTGGCCCTTACCTTCTCAACGCTGCTCATGGCCTGGAAATAGATGTTGTAGCCTTTCCGAGGAGCCAGCGGCGGGTTCCAGAAACCCTGGTAAGTCCTGTTGTCACCCACGGTAAAGGGGGCTGGCTCCGGCAGGTTTCCTGGGGGCAGCTCAGCAGCAAAGTAATACGGTGACCCTCCGCTAAGAGCGGTCTGATAGGTGACAGGGATTTGGTAGCACTCCATGGCACCTGTTTCTCGCTTTGTTCGGTGCGGGTGCAGCTCCTCAACAACGATCTGGTAGGCACTGGTGAAACAGAGGAAGACCAGCATATCTTTAAGGTCACCTGCTAGGTTTAAATCTCTTGTCTTATAAATATTAACCTAATCGCTTTGTGCGAAAAGAAAACAAAGAAAAGAAAAAAGGGAAATACAGCAGATGCACAGATGCAGAGACAAACAAAAAAAAACAAACGCATGAAATACAGCAAAACTATCTAATTCAGCCATGGGGAAGAAGCAGCATCCATTTTTTTTCAGGAAAATCAACAATACAAAACTATATGCAACCTCCTAACGATCTACTTTTTTTTTTTTTCTTTTTTTTCTTTTGAAGAAATATAGGAATGAATCTGACTTTGAATTACAATAGATTAAACCCTTGGCTAATCGGAAGCATCTGAAGTTAGCATTTTCCTTTGAAACGGTATTAGAGAAAGCTCAGCTTCAAGGCCCAACATAATGACTGCCTCCAGGCTGTGCTTGAAGCACCAATTTGCAGTTGTCATATCATTAGAGACAGAATGTGCTGACAGGCTTCTCCACCTCTTGACCTTGCTGTGGCTTCTATCTTGGCTCAGAGCTATGCAGATCTAAAGTACAAGTGACATGCTGTAATACAAGCACAGATGGACAGAAATCTGTCCATTCCACCAAAATAGACTGCCTCATTCCTCTACAGTTGTGAATGATAAAGCGTTACAAACTGCCGAAGCAGATGGCATTTGGCCTATTAGAACGCCATCTCAACCCTCCAATACCTCTCTTGAAATGGTCCCTGGCTTGGTCACTTTTCAAAATCACCTGCTCAAAATAGCACAGGTAATTGCAATTCTTCTTTCTCCTTTAGGGGAACTACCTAACTGCAGGATGCTACCAACTCATTATCAGCTTCCTCTGCTCTGTAAAAGTACAGAACTTACATACTCAGAGCAGGAGGCAATTCTTCAGCTTATAAGAAAAAAAGAAAAGAAAAAATGAGGTTTTTAAGAACTATACATACGCATACACACATATACATGCATGTGTATACATGCACACAATTTCTCAATTATATGCAGATCCATTTGAGGACCTTATGAAAAATTAGTAAGAAATTATTCCTAAGCATGTAGACAAGACCTGAAGCAATTTAATTACACCGGCAGAATTGCCTGTCTTGGTTTTGTTTTAAAGCTTTCCAAACAGAAAAAGTAAAATTGAACAGAGTTCCGAAAGCGTCACTGCATTGCTGCAGGGACTCCGACAGGCAAAGGCAAAGACAATCCTCCTCATTTCAGAACTTATGGGGCAGCATTAAATTATTTTGTCAATTTTCTCGGCTACTACTGCCCAGAAAACCCAATAACTGTAGTGGCAGAGATGAAGTATGATACTAGGGAATGGAAGAAAAGAGAGAAGAAAAAGTAAGAAATTAGTTTCGTGCCTGTCTTGAGCTGAAAGAAGTTAGTGTCCTCTTTTCCTAGCACCTAAAAAAATTAAGGAGGAAAGCCTCTTCCCTTTCAAATTGACCACGAGTAATATAAAAAGTCACCTCATTTTTGAAACTCTCGGTAAAAAGAAGAACATAAAGAAAAAAATGATGAGTTCGTTCCAGGGATCTCTGTTTCTCATAAACTGTCTGTGAACTGAACTTGGTTATAAATCATCTTCTGTGATAAACTCTATGCATTAACCATGTCCAGTTAATGCAGCCTGCACCAACAAATCACTTCGACGAGAGCCCTGCGCACTCAGAATCTTTCTTTACGCTTCAAAATTAATGTACTAGCAAAAAACCCTAAGAGCATCAATATTTTAAAAACTTGACAGGATGTAAACTATTAAAAAGAATTTTTGTTTATAATGTCCTAAGGGAAGAAAAGACTACAGGCGTTCATTCCCGCCCCAGCCTGGCCCTGGACCCAGGCAAGGTTAAAACCACCGCTCCCAAACTGGGCAGCCAACTGGAGAGTACTGGGAACACAAGACACTGTGTCTCTGCTCCCTCCGTTCTGCAGTCTTCTCTTGCAAGCTGCCAAAGGACTGGGACCGACACAAATTCTGCTCTCCGAAGTGCCGGGAGAGCGGGAAACTTGTCATCTGCAACACCCTGCCAGCGTCGGAGGAGAAAGCCAGCAGGGAGGGCGGAAGGACAGTGCCGGCACGTGGCGGAGGCAGCCGTCCCCCGGAACAGCCCGGCTTGTCATGCAGCTCAGAAGCCAAGATCCACCACAGTTACCAAATTAACCCTCTTTCTCCCTCCCAATTTATAAAATAAACGGTAAATGAGGTATCTTTTTTTTAAGGCACATCTCCTTTTTAAGCGTCAAGTCTCTGTGGAGAACAAAAAACCCCCAAAATCAAAGATGGAGGGCACGAGACTTAACTATTAGAAAAGTCTCTTTTAATAGGATTCTTCAAAAACATGAAGTGATTTTTGAATGTGATATAAAAGGTATGACAAAATTTCAAGCATAAGATCACAATAAAATGTGAAGGTTCTGAAAATTTTTCAAATAAATTAGTTTACATAAAATATGCTTCCAAAAATAATGCTTTTTGGGCTCCTGTATCTGAAAAACTAAATGTGTGGAAAGTAAGAAATAAATACACCCATTGTAGTCATCCTTTTCTATATGATTACTTTTAGTTAAAGAAAGAATACCCAATGACAGAAAGTCTTTAGAAGTCTCCAATGAGGCTTTTTTTAATTTTCACAAAATCTTTTTTTAAATAGAAGATGTCCCTATCCTCTTTCGAAAGGGGATGTGGCAGTATTTTTCACACAACATTATAGGCTAACAAGACACACAGGAATACAGTCATTTACCTCTGGGCCCTCGGTGATACCATCTGTTTAAGCACATTTACTAACACCATAGTGGCTGCAAAGCAGCACTGTCACTCGACATACCGTAACAGTGTTTGGAAAGGACACTCCGCTCTAAGATGTGAAGACAGAAGCCAAAGTTAAATTTGCAACTTGGAAAATGCGGTGTTCAATGGGCGCAAAGGTGATCTGATATCAGGCTATAAGTGAAAGTTTGAAGGTAAGGTACTCTGCTTATCTTTGGATTTTTAAATATTACTAATCCTAGCTTCAGTTATGTTTTCTACACATTTTTTGTGTAACAGTGGGAATTCAATTATTGACAGAGCTTTCTTGTGACTGGAGATGAGGGAATTCCCACAATAGCAGTTGTTTTTTTTCCCCCCAGTCTTCCCATACAGCAAACGAGGAATAAAACAGAGAAAGAAAGAGGGACAGGTGGAAAACGTAGATGACAGTATTCCTTCTCCCTGATGACTAAAACAACTTCTGAGCTGTTCTGAAGAGTAATACAAATTTCAAGACGCTGCTACATAAGTTGCTGGGATCATAAAGGCCAAACAGTTGTCTGGGGCAGCCAGGTAAGCAGAGCAAGTGTTGAAGATGGAACAGGTGAAGAGCTCCTCTGCTGAGATTTTGCATGAGAAAAGTATTTTTGATGCTAAAAACCTTTTCCTTTTACTTAAGAAAATTTGCACAGAACCTCCCTCTTGACCAAGACAACTACAAACAGCCTAAGGTGGCCCCTGCCAACAGATCTTCCTTTTCACCTCTCCCTAAAAACTCAGTCTGTCAGACAGGTGCTGCAGAGATGAACGTGTTTTTCATACTTCAGCCCTATTTTGTCTGGGCTTTAATATCAGCTAGAGAGTTCCTTCCACGTGTCTAGTTGAGACATAGTGTCCTCTCCTTTGATGGATGCCAGACTGACTGACAGCCCAACTTACAACCTGAGCTCCTGGAAGTCTGACTAAGTTTTAGCTGCTCCCTGTCATGGTCCACTAAATTAGTCTTATTGCAAAATGAAAACAACCTGATTTTGCAAATGGATGTATCAGAAAAACACTTTATCAATCAAATAAAATAAATTTCCTCATTAAAAAGTTGTCTATGCTGATTCTGATACACGTGCTTTGGAATCTTCATCTGTAGTAGGATTTGAAAACAAAACATTGTTTTGCTGGTGCTCAGTTAGGATCCTTCAGAAAAACTACAGTGACAAATCACATCTTCAAATGAATCACTGAAGCACCATTGATGCTACTGACTGGGATTTTATCCACAAGATTGATGGTGAAACGGTACACGCTTCCCAGTGAGTCTGAGCCATCCAGCCCTGTCTCCTTTTGCATTTCTAGTTTGTAATTTGGTTTAAAACTTCAGGAGGCCATAAATAATGCTAGAGATTACACGATAACACTTGACAGGGAAGATATGATTAGAGTCATGTTTAAACTGTGACGACCATGGCATGCAGTGTCTTAAAGAAATGATTGACAGCTGCACATAGAGTTCACTTGAGTTAAGGAACATTTGTTTCCTGGGGGGCTGTGCTGATGGAGAGGCTGAGGTACAACAAAATCTGATCATAATGTAACTCTGTTTGTAAAAGCAAGAGTATCAGACTAAGCCTTTTTTCCCCCCTTTTTTTTCTTTCTTTTTTTTAAAAAAAAACCCCAAACCACACATGGACATACTGCTATTAAATAAGATGATCTTTTGACCATCTACAGCTCCAAGGACCGGAGGACTGGGTGCAAATAAACCTTTCCAAAAAGCCAATTGTATTCTTCAGTTTCAGGCTCAAGTACAGCATTTGTGCCCCTTCTACTCTATCACAGCTGCAGGCATGGCGACGCATTTCTTTCCCACCTACCTAGTAACACTCATTATAGGCAGCAAGCCAGCTTGTAGTGGAAACACAACTCCAGCGTGGACGGAGTGAAACTTCACTAAAATGCATCATAAAGTCTTGTGAAATGCATTGACTCAATTTAGAATTTCAGTGTGCTACATTTATCTCCCCCTATTAAGAAGCTGCTGAAAAATACCTCGCTACAATATGTATAACTTTAGAAAAGCAAATGGGACCATGTCTTCTGCATTCCCCTGGAGAATGCTCCTCATTCCAAGCAAGGAATAAAACACCTGGTTTGTTTTAAGAATAAAGCTCAGCTCTCCAGTTATGGTGAAGGACTTATTTCCTTGGCCTCTTGCTGTTAAAAATCTAATGTAATCTCTTAGGTTTTAGAAATTAATTAAGGTCGAGAGGGAAAATGTGAGACAGGAAGAGAGACATACGTGTTTTTGAGAACATACTCAAACTACAGTTATTAATACTTTATCAAACTATCTATTAACATTTAATACATAGATCCTTTTTGCCACCTTCATAGGCCACAGTGACAAGCTCATGCCATAGAACTGAGGATGGTGTAAGGAAAATTGAGATAATAAATGTGAGGTGGTGCGCTGCAGGTTTCCTCTGCAGTGAGTTACTCTCCTGCCAGTACAGTGCAGAGAAACCAGGGCTCCCTGGGCCAGGAAGGAGTAATCCTCTAGCCACATCCCATCACGCTGCCAGTTCGCGGATGAAGACCCTCAGAAGAGAAACCTGGGTTGCAAGACTGACTTCTCTCAGGGTGAGCAGTGGAACCGAAGGTGGGAGCCTGCTGCTGTCTGCACAAATGTGCCACAGACCAGTTGGTGTAGAGAAGATGTGCACCACCACCATCGGATACCCAGTGGTACCTGGCAGGCGTGTGCTGGGCGAGCCTACGCACCAGCCTCCTTGAAGGACCAGGCGCAAGACTGAAAGGATTTGGCATGGATTAGATGAGACACAGATATCACATTTCTCAAACAGGGCCAGCCACATGACACTTGGAAGGCTTTAAAAACACCTACAAAGATGTATAGTGAGTTTAAGCACCTGCATAACTTGGGAGCATTTTCAGATCACAGATCTGGTTTCCACTGCATCAATTCAACACAAACCCTATTTTAGGAATCCAAGTCCTGTAATGAATGTAGTCCTGTATGTTTTGTCATTCTTCGCACCCAAAAATATCTTAGGTTTGCTCCAGGGCAATCTTTCAGAAACTAATGATGTATAGGGTTACAATTTTAGTTATGAATATAACACTTCAGTATCTCCTATAAAGGGAATGAATCTGGATTATCTTCTATGACACAATATGACAGTGATAGGACGAGGGCAAATGGTTTTAAACTGAAAGAGATTTAGATTAGATGTTAGGAAGAAATTCTTCACTGTGGGGGTGGTGAGGCAGTGGAACAGGTTGCCCAGAGAAGCTGTGGCTGCCCCATCCCTGGAAGTGTTCAAGGCCAGGCTGGATGGGGCTTTGGGCAACCTGGTCTAGTGGAGGGTGTCCCTGCCCATGGCAGGGGGGTTGGAACTAGGTGGTCTTTAAGGTCCCTTCCAACCCAAACCATTCCGTGATTCTATGATAAATAACTTCAGCATGTCAATCACGAGGGTGATTCTATGATAAACATATAAAAATGCTTATAGGTACGTGACTCATCCCCACAACATTCAGGTAAAACATATATTCCTCTTGGTGGAAACGGACTTAGGAAACAGTTAATTTTTCCTTTGCTTTTAGGGCTCAGGCACATTGCTCAACATCAGCTGCGCCACGGTAACTGACTTAATGTAACACAGAATGAAATGCATTTGCCTGTATTTCTCTAAAATGTCACATGGGTAAGAGCATGAAAAGGTTCTGACGCTCAGTAGCTAATTAACCCCCAATTAGTCAACCCTGTCCTTGAATCTTGCTGATGCAGCCGTATCAGTAAAACACAAATGGAATCAAATAATATCACAAAAATTTTGCACTAACAAGTAGAAGAGCAGGATGTGGACTAATCTTTGCAAACAGAATTAAATTATCTCTCAATAGAGAGCAGAAAGGGAAAGACCCCTCAAAGTTAACATAAATGAAACATTTTAATATGATTATGGGACACGCCAAATGAAATTTAATAGCTTGCTACATGATTTCTAGTAAGAAGAACTCTGAGAGAAAAAAGGTCAAATAGTTTGTATTCATCACTCTTATTCTCCCATTTCCTCTGAGCTTCCAATTTTCCAATCATACATATATGATATAGAATAGCTGATTTGAAGTACTGGAGAGGAAGTGTTATTTTCAAATCCACTTTCTGACAAACACCTTTCAACCTCATATTTCAGAGAGACTGTGAGAAAGTAAAATGAAATTATAATGGATAGCAGGTGGTCTTGGGGACCCTAAATCGAACAGAACAGACAAATGGATGATTCAGGTCATGACCATCTTAAAAAAAAGTAAATATTTTTTTCTTATTAATTACAGATCTATTGGTAAGTTCAGTCTAGCTAAGAAAAACAATAGTAATATCCAATGAATATGACTTGGAAATGAACAGCTTTATGAGCTGCAAGACATCATATAATCAACTAAAAAATCTCCTCTTGATTTTTTAAAAAGGTTTGTTTTTGAGTTTTTTTGTTTACCTGATAGGTGCACCTTTGGCTTGTGCTGGTCTCAAGAGTACAGTTATTGTAGTAGCAGTTTCGTTGAGAGATGCATCAACTCCTTCGTAGTCTGGTAAAGTCGGAGCTGATTAATGTTGAATGGGAAGGAAAAGAATGAGAAACAAATCAGTGAAAGCAATTTGAATTTTCATGAGCTTGTGGCCGTTTGCAATATAGTACAAAGCCACAATCTTCATCAGCCACATGAGTCTTTTTTAATGATTTTCCAGTCAGGCACAATCTTTTACTAGAGCATAAATGGAACTTCACCAACAATTGATGACACCTTCCGTAACTGCTCCCCATCAAACCATTATACCTATCTAGTTAAACAGGTTTATTCAAGAAGGCCAGAAATAGAGGGAGGAGATGACTGCCAGGAAACGCTAAGACTACAAAATCCCATTTTGGCCTCAGTTTTTCTACCTTACAAACAACTATATTCACCGTCTTGAAGACCCACCTCTACCACCTCTTTTTTTCCTTCCTCCAGCAGTTTAGGAGCCTTTCACATTTCCTCTAAAGGTCATGGGAGACTGCAACAATACCAACCAGGCTGCAGGAAAAATGGGCTTGGACAGACATGCATCTGTGGACTAGAATTGGATGGGGGAGTCTATTTCCATGCCCAGTTCTCCTTCTATTTCTAACAGTGGATGGCCAAGCTGTTCATGGATCAGTTTCTGAATCAGTGCCGTTTTCAGCCCAGGGTATTAAGAAAAAGCAAAGTCAGAAGTAGAAGTAGTTCAAGAACTGGCTGCTAGACCTTTGTGGCAGTAACATTTGTTGTGGGTTGGATAGCTGGTGTTGGTGATCACTTCAAGCATCCAACTTTAATCGTCTGCACAAACCTGCCTCAGCCTTCATTGGTAATACTGTTGCTGACTTCAGCTCCAGTGCAAGGAAAGAAACAGGATTTTCTGTGATTCAGAAAATCATAGATTTCCATTAATTACTAATGTTTGACAAGCTTGAAAACTATCTGCATTTTTTAAAATATGTGGCTGTACCTTTATAAAATTGTTAATGATGCTTGTACGCTGAACAAAAAAGATGTTTCCTAGCAGGATGTCAGTCATTTAGGTCATAATAATTTTACGATAATATATTGATAGAAGAGCACTGAAAATTTAAAAGCCTTGCTCCATTAGTCTGAGATCCTAGATGAACACAAAAATTGCTCTTATTTTATGAAATAGTATTTTATAGAAATAATTTTTATTTATTTGTTAATTTATTTATAAATTACTAGTTACATCATGGTCACTAGGATCATGGGAACAACTTGTAAGCTTGGTTAAAAGGAATAATTTCACTCCTCGTTAAAATAAAGCTAACATTTCCTGAAACATATGCGTTGCTTCATCAAAAGTATCAGTTACGCAGATTGAAACTAGACAACAGTTCAGCATAAAGAAAGATGAAAAAAAAAAAACCAGATTGAAATTCAGATACAAAGGGTGTCACAGCCTGCCTTTAAGCTTTCCTAGTATTAACCATGTTTTGCCAACTAAAAGACCCATACTGTGTCTAGAAAGTGCAGTAGACTGGATTCTGGACAAAATTCCCAAAATTTCTGGGTGGAAGAAGAATGCACACCTGAAGAAGCCTGAACACACTGTAGTCCTAAACAATCCAAACATGTTGAGGTGCTTATTTCTCAAAAGACTGAAATGTCTGGGGAACAGACATGCTAGCAAGATATATAGTTACACCATTTTTTTTCTCCTGTGAAGACTACAAGTACTACATCACCATTATCCCTGAAAATTTATGAACCAGAATTTGTTGTGAAGAAACACAAGGACCTTAAAAGAACCTGTGTAAAATATTAGACTTCAAAACAAGCTAATAGCTAGATAAACAGAATAGAATATTCTGCTTGGTTTTTTCTGGTGGTTTGGTTGGTTGGCTTTTTTGAAGGGGCTGGGGTACGATGGTTGCTAGTCCTTATGTGATGGAATGGAACTCAACGAATTGTTGCAATTGACTACAACTACAGCATTTCACTTGCTACATAATTCAAGGAGCTCTACCTTGAATTTTCTCACATTTTGATTTATGTGCGTGTTTTTGAGACTATGCAAGTAATTGCCCATAGAAATGGTAAGTGCATCCCAATACATTATTAACCTCCCTTTACAGGACAACATAAGTTTCATTATGGCAGATAATAAGGAAAATAGCCTGCTTTGTGCTGTTTACATTTCTAAATGACTGACTGCTTTGATCTCTGTTAAGGTCTGAAGTCACTATGTCATAAAATCAACAGTCTCTCTAAATATAGCACTGACTTATCTTCTGCTATCACCTGCATAAGCTGCTATCTTATTTTTTGAGAATAATATTGAAATTTAAGAAAATAAAAATACTAAAGCATTGCATTTGACATTACTTTCTTCTAGAGTTTGCAGTGCGTTATTAAGACAAATAGCGTCAATCTTGGTGCATTGCAGTAAGTGAATAAAGGCACAAGGAAACAGACCTATAGGAATCGGGCAAAAGAAACTCACATTTCCTCCCAACTGCCCCAATTCTGTTATAGCTGTGTGCTGCTAAGTGGTGTCACCTTGAGTAAGTCAGTTAATTTTCTGCATCTGACTTTACTAATCTGCAAAACAAATATAGTACTTAGTGACCTATGGAGTGCTGTAAGGCTTAATTAAGGTTTATACAGCACTTCAAAATCTTTAGATGAAAGTACAAGATTAGATAAAATCAAAGAGTTGACAACTACACGTGTGCAATTTTCACCTCATGCAAGGATTTATCTTTGAACTTATGCTACTGTTTGGCAAATACACTCAAAAACATTTTCAGGAATATAGTTTCACAATATAGTAGGACTTTTGGGGGAGTTTCTTTCACATTTCCTCAATTTTCAAGACTCACAAATGCTCCCCCTCTCCCCCCCTTGTAAAACCAGTGAACATTCACACATACACTTTTTTGTTGGTTTTGTTTTTACCTGAGATGTTGGTTGTTACATTGATTGTGGTTGCTGGTCCAAAGCCTTTGACGGTACTTGCACGTATAAAGAACTGGTAAGTAGTACCAGGATGCAAGTGTGAGAAGACGTGGTGCGTGCTGTTCCACAGCTTCGACACAGTTTGTGGAGGTCCTGCGACTGGAACTGCAGGATCAAACGACCGTATGCTGCTATAGCTGACCTGTGAAAACAAGTATTTTTTGTAACAATTGTTACGGGTTTTGGCACAAGGGTATTAAGTTAGCTTGGATGGAAAGAAAAAAAAAGACATATGCACATCTAGCTTCCTAGCTATCTTGGGGATACCATGGGTACTTGATGTGTAGAGTTTGCTTTACTTGAAAGAGTGAGTGCCCTTCATCCCTCTTTCCTGATGATTTTAGTTCATGTATGGAAAATTTCAGTGTTACATTTAAGTCAGGATACCCCCTCCATCCTCCCCATCTCCAAAATTCTTTATTTTTCACTTCTATAATATACTTCCCTCTCTTCTTCTAATAATCATATTTAAGTGCTGTCCAAACCAGGCTAATATATTTAAACCCAGCAATCACATCTTAATGTACTGAGTTTGACTGTGGTGGAGTTAATTTTGTTCTCAGCATCTTGTATGGTGCTGTGTTTTGGATTTGTGCTAAAACCAGAAAAGCGCGCACTTTTGCCCCTTCTGATTCTCTCCCCCATCCCACTGCGGAGGAACAAGCGAGTGGCTGGGTGAGGCTGAGTGGCTAACTTTGTTAGCATTAAATAGATAAACAGATTTAAGGGGGTTTGTTTGGTTAGTTGGTTTGTCTTCCTCCTATAATTTACTGCTACACAAAATTGTATCCTCTGTTCCTTTAAAAAAGGAGTGCTGCAGAGGATGGCACTTGTTCCCCAAATCAGATTGTGTTTCCTTCCAACCTCCCATGGAGGTCCCCAGGAGGCTCATATATTACATACACCCTAAAGAGAATATATATGTAGGTTTTCATGAAGGGTGATACCTAAAGATCTCATAAAGCTTAAAAATATTGCTCTAAATTGAATAACCATCTTACTTTTCATGCAACCTTCTCTTCTAACAAAGATTTCATGGATCATGGCTGTCATGGCTTTGGAAGGATGCATAGTAACGATACAAGATCTTTAAAATTAGCATCTCCCACGTGGACTGCAATATTGTTACACTCGCACGCCAAAGCCTCTTGACAGGGCCGACCAGCCAACAACATATGCACCATAATTATGATTTTTTGATATCTAATCACTCCAGAAATTCCAATATTCTGTAAATGAAAGCAGTATATAATTGAATAGTTGCCTACAGAGATACTTTCCTAGCCCTATCGTATGCTTGTTAGCTGTTTAATGATTACCTCATACTGAGTAATGATGCCATTTGGATCCACAGGTTCCTTCCAGTTGAGGAAGATCTTATCTTCAAAAGGAGTTCCCTTCACCGACTTGGCAGGGATAGGGCCTGGCACTACAAACAAAATAAAACTTTTAAAAATAGGAAATTCAAGAGACAGACAAATTAAAGAGATGGTAGAACATCCTATTAAAACCAAAAGGGAGCACGGGTCTCTTTTTATTAATATTCATTCGCATGCAAAAGGCAGCGGTAAAGAGCATGAAAAAGCACTTCAAAGTGTATTTTGTTATTCAGAGTGCAAAGAGAGCATGAAGTTGAAACGTTATCCTCACATACGGTTTTCAAAACTTCATGCAAAGTCAAATTGTCTCGTAGTAGAGCCAGGGGAAACAGTTCAAGCTAGATTATGACTTCAGGTGTTCAGGGAACATCACTGAACTCCGTAATAAGTGTATCCTAGGACAAGGACTACATGGTTTTAAAATCCTTTTAAAAAGAAAAATCAAAGGCAAGGAAAAGCCTATGCTACACACCATCTTCCAAACCAGAGATATGCCACCAAAACAGTTTTCAGTCACCCCTTCTTATGATTTGTTGTTTTGAAAGAAATCCTCGTTTAAAGAGGGGGCTGGGCACGGGGCAATCACAGCAGCTCAGCCGCCACTTCTGTCAGCCGCTGGCCGGCTCCTGCCGCAGCAGGATCAAAACCGCTGACTTCAAATCTTTCCAGTAAGAGACATTTTCAAAGCTTTGAACTGAACCACGCGAAGATGACCCTACTTTCTTATTTTAAATGGAACCAATATCCTCGGTGTAATAACAAGTCTGAAGTGTCACCTCGGGCCTCTTTGCCCGAGTGATTCGCAGGACCTGGTAATCCCATCACCGCCGGGCGCGAGCGCTTCGTTATCTCCCATTTCAGCTTACAAGATATTTTTGCCTACACAAACAGTTCCTTTTTAACCGCAGCAGCTCACCTAGATTGGAACACATACATGCTGAAAAGAAGGGGATGAGGATAAGAGAGTGCCTGAAGGAACCTTGAACCCAAAGAAACACCCTCCCTCCCCCCCTCTAAAAGCCAAAGTTGCCCAAATCTGCAGTCTTTCAAGCTAAAACGTTACTTCTATTTAATATATTGACATATATTTCTCTCCCCTTCTTAATCAGCCTATTTTCTTCAATGCAACTTTCAGTGAGCCTCACGCATGACATTTCTCGGGAATTAATTATCAAAGCTGACTGAAGTTTTACAAAGAGTAAAAATAAATTAAAACCCGCCGGATCAAAGGGAGCGCCAGGCACTGTGCTAGCAGCACCAAGGAGTGAGTGGTCTGTCCCAATAGTGGGATTTATTTCAGCCTACACGGAAGATATAAATGATGATCTGACCCTTGGTACAAACAACATAATTTGGCACATTAATAATAAATTCATGGAGTCAAAACAGTCCACAAGTAAACAGATGAGAGCTTCACAGAAACTGTTCGTCCATCTGTCAAAGGAAGACTTAGAAGGTAACTAAAATCATACGCTGCTGCTTTGCTTCAGCATCCCAGTGCAGACCGGGCAGCAGATGAAGGCTGACACGCCGTGACAGCCACTGTGCGCTGCTCGTGGCACTGAGAGGCTTGCTGTAGGCAACACTTTGTGTTTCAGGGGAATGCTCCGCTGTTTTTCGTCTCTACATTTCAAATGAGGTATGAATATACCTTGATGCACACAACATTCTCCCTGGAAGATGCCTGCCCATGTGTATGTGTGCATATACATCTGTGTTTAGGAGAGAACACAGGAATGGGCTGGGGCATGCACACAGAATATGACAATTGACATTTAAAGCACATTAAAGCACAGGAGTTAAAAAGAAAACAGACACGATTGCTCGAAAACCTGCAAAATACTTTTTGCGTGGTGCTTTTAAAGACCATATTTCATATTCAATTGAAACTGGGTGCAGGGCTCTACATCTGAAAGTTGCGTAAAGCCTCCTACATTTTCTGTTTGAACACCCAAGTGGGAGAAGCCTCCAGGTTCATCACATCGCATGACTTTTCTTCGCCCGCAATATAAAATTTGTTGCTTGTGGCAGCAGCAGCAGCAGCAATGTTAAACTGACTGGAACTACATGATCCCAGTTAGTTTCATGCTTCTTTTCCCACTGGCATGGGAAGGGGACAAGAACAGAAGCTAGCACAGCGATGAGCAGCTTGCTGGGAATCCCAGTAAAAATAAGGTCAGAAAGTAAAGGAGAACAAGTGTCTACAAAAAGAGAACAGTAATTCCCACAAACTTCATCCACCCCTGCAAATTCACCAAGAATGAAGCTTGGGATCAGCTTAAATTATTTTAGAGCTCAACTGAAATTAAAACAAAGAAACAATTAAAAGTTCAAATGCCCAGAAAAAGGAACATATATTAATTTTAGTTTGAAGGGCACATTTCGATGGGTCTGAAGTTATTTTCTCTCTTATGTTTTTCAGTTCAATGACAGTAAAAATGTCTTTTAATTACACAGCTTTACCAAAAGGGCAAAGGGAAGCGAGGAAAGAGAAAAGCAGGAGCAAAGGAATTTGCTTGAATAACAGAGTATCTGTGAACAGGCCCATAGGTTCCTCAGTCAGGTTAGTCAAAATAATGTGGTTTTATGCCTTTGTTCTCAGGTCAGTATTAGATACAAATAGAAATTAAAATGAGGCTGCAATTAGTTCAGACAACCCAAACTAACAAAAAAACCCGACAACAAAAGAACAACAGCAAGATAACTTGTTGGTAACAGTGCTCTGAAGCCTCAAACTGCATCTCTCCATGTATTCCCCAGGACTCCCAGCAGGACTCGGGAAATACCTTAAACTTCACCTTTCCAAAGCTGTTTTAAGAGCCTTCCCTTTTACACAATTTTAGCAAGGACTCGGGTGAAAAACAGCCAGGTAAACATCATCCTTGTGCTGAAAATGGCTTTTGGAAACCTCCTCACAAACAGCCCAAAACGCTTTCTTCACGCTTGCGCGTGCACCTCCAGAAGCCCCATCACTCTTCCCTGCCGTCTCAACTCCCGTTCTTCTTCCCACGCCAGCTCTCGCTCCTCCCCTCGGACTTACCGATCAAAACACTCCAGACTATTACACAAGCGTGTATTAAGGTGAAGCACGTTACTTAAGACTGCCTGTCAGTGGCCAGGTATCTGAATAATTCAAAAAGTGTAAGTGTGTGCTAGAAGAGTTGGATTCCAGACCTTTTGGCCTCCACACCCTCTCTTTAAAAAGATTCTGGTCCCACTGATCTGCTCTCCATCTGCTGACCTTATGAGGTCTTACCCCCCCATCCCTCAGCGATGACAACAATAAACACTCTTTCTTTCACATGTATTATTCTATGCTAAACTTCCACCAAGTCAAGATTTACGCTTATCTGAAGAAATGAAATAATTCTGAATTTAACCAAAAAATTAAAAAAATTCCTATAAATAATTATACAAACATAAAATACACACGTATATAAAAATAACATAAAACAAATTCAAAGGGAATTTCAGCACGGTTTTATAGTGGAAACATCACAAGCTCTTCTTTCACGATTTACATGCATCTCCAGAGCCCTTTTAATGAAGCTATATATTCGTATAGTGAATAGCTGATAATCTTTACTTCTATATACATGTGGGATGGTGGACTTTTATAAATACTATGCATAATAAAAATACAAACCATCAATCTGACATCAGACCAATTCATTTTAGAGCAATATATTTGCATTAAATTATGTCACGGTCACAAATAAATTGTTATTCACAAATAGTGTCACCTAAACCTTGTTCTACACTAACTTAACGGCAAATTTATATTACAATACATTACTTCTAGAAGAACAACGTATTAACTGACACCAACCACTATAAAAATGAATTTATATTGCTTCAGTTTTCCTGCTACAAAATAATGAAAGTGCATGTAAACAGAGTATTTTTATTATTATTATTATACCCTGTGAAAGCTGTGCAGAGTATTATTATGCTCTATGGTAAAGGCTATGTGCAGATACATGCATGGGTACACCAGGAAAAATTCCTTTGTGGTACTCAAAAAGCTGAGTGCATCAGCAGGAAACTCACAGCCTTTCTCTGAAGGTAGACGCTCAGAGATGGTGAGAGTCAATCTCTGCTACTGTTTAAATGTTACAAGCAATTAAAATGGCCCGTCTTTCCATTGGCTTTTCCTGAGGGAATTACCATTTTAACTTTATGCTTTGTTACAACTCGAGACTGAGGCTTAAATAGAAGCAAATTTTATTATATAAAAATGGGGGAAAAAAAAAATTGGAATTACTATTACCAGTTTTTACCGTACGAGTATTTACACCGAAAGTGGTGACAAAAATGACTTCTTTAGAAATCGCTCAAGGTGCACCATTCGCAGCAAAGAACAAAACGCTGTTGGGTGCTATCGGGAAGAAAACTGATTGCATATTAATAGTCTCCTTCAGTGCACACACTCTTTGGCTAACGATCTCTGCTCCTGGAGGAGCAGGGCTGGCGCGGGCGCCCCGGGAGGTGGTGGGGTGCTGTCCTCCCCCGGCGGTGGGCAGCGGGGGGGGCGAAAGTCCACAGCCCCGCACGGGTCCGTGTCACCCACCTGGGGCCACTGCTGGGCTGCCTGGGCACTGACCCACTCACGCCTCCAAGGGGTCCCTGTACCTGCCAGCCTACACAAAATTACTAATGTAATAAATGCTTACAATCAAGTTACTAAGCCAGCTGACAGAGGCTAAACAGTCTCAATGGCAGTGGCGCTCGCCGTAGATATCGGTAGAAATATCAAATTGAGTTAAATCCACGTGTTGTGGATTTGCTGAATTCGGGAGCTCAGGCACCTAACACAGTATGTTGTTTAAAGCCTTTTTACACCAAATGCTGACCTCAGTAATCCTCATGTCTGGGATTTGGAAACGTTTCTCCACGTCAGGGTGAAATAATCTTATGTACTCGCATACATTACAACTTTCTAAAAATATGCAAATCAATATTCAGAGAGTGCCTTCAGCTAGTGCATGGCTTAGGAATAATGGGAGCCCGTAGGTCCAGGTGTAAGCCCTCAGTCCACTGCAAACTGCTGAAATAGCCACTAATTCTGGCCTGTTTGCAGGCATCACTATGCCAAACACACTGTCTCAACAAAGAATCTCATATGCAATATCACTTTTTCAGCTATAAAGCTTCTAATATAGGTATCTAAAGGAAACAGAAGTAGGAAGTTGTTTCAGCCAGGGTAAATCTGTGTTTCAGGGTCAATTTTTCCTGAGCTATTAATATAAAACCTAGCTTGTATTTCTAGCCTCTGCAATACCTTAAAACAGCTTACTTCATTTGCCATTTGTTCAGTGTAAGCTTAAAATAAATCTCTGATAATAATTTCAATATTTTTCTTACTTCCTCACAAATCAATTTTTCTGATGTCTTTAATAAAAAGTGCTCACGTGTCTTTCTGCAACCACTTTTTCCCAATGATATGCTGATAGCAAATCTTACCTACCATCTGAAAAAAAGAATTGGGGTTATTTTCACAAGCTGAAGGACAAATCTATTAACCCAGGCTGCTTTTATCAATCAGTTATAATCAGTTTCAGTTCACTGCTGCTAATGACATAAAAATTCCTCCCTTATTTGACTATATTGACAGTAAATTTTGCCACTGCTCATGACACGTGGGTCATTAGTCTCCCTTTTGGTCAAGGACTGAGGTCAATACCTTTAACAGTGGCACTTATGGCCAACTTCACGTTGAACCTTGTATCTCTTAGTCATGAGTTTCTCTTTATTAACTGCAACCAAATTTGCCAATTTTCTTCCCAACAGGATCAGTGTACCGGGACTTGACATCCATGTATGTGTCACTCAGCTAGATAAATTACACAGTTTTCAAGAGAGTTTTCCATTTCAAGCAATCTTTACAGTCCTCCTTTGCAGCATCGGCCCTACTGCCTGCTTATCTCGCTGCATTAAATTTTTTCTCCAAGGTGGGCTTCTTTTGTTACTTTTACAATGCTACCAGTAGAGTTATGTATCTATGTTTTTCCAAAGCTTCTTGAAGTATTGTTTGTTTCCTTTGACTGAAGTATATTTTCCAACTCTTCTCCCCCTCACCCCAATATTTTCCTGGGGTGCCAGAACAACTTGAAAAAGCACAAAGGAGAAGTGCTTCTCATCAAACAGTGAATGGAGAATATTATTTTTTTTTAATTTTTTTTTTTGTAAAGGCAACTCACAGCCCTACTATCAAACACAGAAAAATACTAAATGTCAATTATTTCCACAAAATCCTCCCTCAAAGTTGGTGGAAGGTATTTGTCTTCACACATTTAGAAAGTACACTAAGTATTTAATTTTTTTTTTTTTTTGTCCTCTAATTATAACATTTCTCCCTTTCTCTGCTGTTTCCCAGACTGGTGAGCCTGTTGGAGTTTTCCCAGGAGCATGAGTAATGGTTGGACAGTTGGTGTCTTAACCCTGCATCGCAGCTCTAGATATCTCTGCACAGAGCTGAGTCACACTCTCTGAAAGATCAGGGGGCCTCGTTTGTGTCCAATGAGTGTGTCCTTTGGTTCAGACCAAAGCTTTGGTATACTTTAAGCCCCAAAATGGGTACTTAGCCTATTCCAAGTGATCTTTTTCAATTAGTTGTTTGCCTGCTGTTATAGCTGACACACTCCCTTACTAGTTATAAAATCACCATCGAACACTTTGAGCTTCACGATTTGCTTTCACCGTAGCTTCTCTCTCAGAGCTAATGTCACTATCGCTGTTAATCTACTGCCTTTTGCATCTGTTTCCAATTAAAAATTAAGGAAGCATTTCTCTGCTTTAATCCCATTCACCATCCGCTGCTCTTAAAAGGGTCCCTCGGAGTTCGCAGCGCCCTTGTGAACAGGCAGCTCTGAGAACGCGTGCGCACTGCTGATTCACGCTAAGTGATAAATTCAATGCTGGTTCTTGTACTTTGTTCAAAATGCCAAACATCATCTCTGCCCAGCATGTGCGCATCCCCAGATTGTGCAAGCTTTCTTCTTTTTGCTTCAAACACTGTCCATCTTCTTTTTATACAAGCCAGGTGAAGCAGTGAGTCCCTGTCATGGCACTGATAATGACGAGTGCCTGGGTAGTCAGAAGAGCTTTCTCCCAAATCGTAGCGATAGTGTGGTCTCTACCCAAAGTGAAAGACGGTGTTTCACCCATAAAAAAATGTCCTTGCTTTCATCTTCTTTTTGCAGAACTTTTTTAACAGTGTATTTTTACGTGGAATACAGCTCTTTGCAAATTACTCTAATACTTTAAAGATTAATTCCATCTATCCAAGTTAAACAGAAATACTTAAAATCACCAAGTATTCACATTTAGGTCTGGTCAGAAAGGAGGCTATTTTCAGACTGATATTCCTGGCTTTCATTTCTTGCAGGTACTGAATTACGAGCTATTAAAACCTTCAATTGTCGGTCATGGCTCCAAAGGTCTGAAACACGACTTCTGAATCTTACCCTGTTCTTCTGCCAACTGCTTCCTGAGTTAATTCTGCTCCTGGTGCCGTACACTGCTCAGTTATCACTCACCACTCTGGGAGGTCTGACCCAGCCAGGCAGCCTGATATAAACATGAACTTTTGTGAAAGACAAGCAGAGATCCTCACTGCCTCGCACCAGAGCCCCGCAAAAGTCCGAGATCCTCTGCATTTAGGGAATTCCACAAGTTCAAATATGTGTAAAGCTCCTAGCAGAAGGGAGGAAGTGAAACGATAGAAGAAGAGAGATGAAGGGAAAGACTACAATAAAACAACAACAAAGGCGACTACAGGAGAGATGGAGAAGGACTGTTTATCAGGGAGTGTAGTGACAGGACAAGGGGTAACGGGTTTAAGCAGAAGGAGGGTAGATTTAGATTAGATGTTAGGAAGAAATTCTTTACTGTAAGAGTGGTGAGGCACTGGAACAGGTTGCCCAGAGAAGCTGTGGCTGCCCCATCCCTGGAAGTGTTCAAGGCCAGGTTGGATGGGGCTTTGGGCAACCTGGTCTAGTGGAGGGTGTCCCTGCCCATGGCAGGGGGGTTGGAACTAGATGGGCTTTGAGGTCCCTCCCAACCCAAACCATTCTATCATTCTATGATTCTACAAAAGGGACAGAGAGCTGGAAGCATGGGGAAGATGGACAAAGCCACAGAAGAGAGCAAAATGGTAAAAACGAAGAGACACAAGAAAACGTGGGCTACACACACCTTTGGCTCCAACAGCCTACCAAGTTTTTACAAAAATGTAGTAGGAAAATACTGTGATCCCTCTATTTTCCTTCTCATAAATCAGTCACTGATAATGCCTCCACTATGTAATTAACATCATGCTCATTCTACAAAAGCTGCAAAAATCACCATGACAATGAGTCTACTTCTGACCACACGTGAAATATGTGGGGCACAGACTCATGTATCTTCCTGTAGCTCTCATCATCTTAGTCTGAATCCTGCTTTAGGCTGTAAACTGTGTTTTCTAAACGGTTTCAGACAGATACTTGACCACTTGGGCCTAAACTATCAGCATTACACATAGGCAGAAGTCAACTATAGAACTACTACTTCAACTACAGAAGTCAGGTTACGATTGCTATGGCAGCTCAAGGAGAGACGCAGGTGTGAATACACCTTTGATCTTCTGAGATGGCTGAAAGCCCTCCACATTGCACATTGCTTGCACGTGCCGTGTTTTGAAATACGTGACAAAATGGACAGAGACTTCCAAGTCAATCTGTAACTCTGCATTTCATTTCCAACAGTATCACTGAATAGACCTCACAAGAGGGAATTTTCAGGTCACAAGCATTATTACCACCAGTGCATCTAAATACAGGTACCTTTTAAAATGTATTAATCCCTCCTTGAAAACAACAATTGCTTGAAATAGTTTACCTTAGCAACTTTTGTTCACTGGGTGAGGCTTCTTCTACACTACGGTACCTCTGATACCAAAGCTAAACAAGTTCACTGACAGCATGCTGAAGTTCCAGCTTGAGACCAAAACCTGCCTTATGTGCATCTTTTTCCAAGAATAACCCACAACAAAACCAGAAGACAAAATATATACACTTCATCCTGCTCTTGACAAGCACTGCTATAGTGACCAGCCACCATCTTCGCACATCTAACAAGATACAGGACATCAGAAACCATAGCCTGTCTTGAAAACTCAGCTAAAAAAAGCCCCCCACATCCATTTTCCATGCACATAACAATATTACTACTTTTTTTTTTCTTTAAACCTCAAGGAAAATAGCAACCATCAATATCTATAATGTAAACACAGATACGGAAATAATTTATCATGGATTATATTTATAATTTTTTAAAAGTAATGCTAAAATTTGAATTGCATGAAATATTCTAATTCTGCACTTGTCAATAAATCTTCATGCAATGCATTTATGTCTCTATAGTTCTCTATAGCTCCTCATATTCTACCCATTTAATAAGCTGTTCTCTCTTCTTTATTGCAACAGTAAACATACTCCTATTTCTTGAAAAATTGAAAATATATGGCAAAAAAAGTCCTACCAGATTCTAACCTTGATTGCTATCCATATATAAAGCTATACTCTCTCCATTTTACAGGCAAACACACTACCTTTTTCAATTTTATCTTCTTGGGTATCTACACTCCTACATTAGTCCGAGTATTCTTTTTTTGTTACCGATGGCAGTATCTATTTTCATTTTGTGGTCAATATTTTAATGAAATCTAAATATAAAAAAAGGAAAGTAAAATTGCTCTTTACTATCACATTTTAAATATCATTTGGGAAAAATATCTATTTTTATTTTAATCTCTTCATACCAAGATTCATAACCTAACCACTGAATGTCACCATTAACACCTACATCTATTCTTTATTTCTTGTCAACTCAGGTAAGTTCAACTGTCTTGTCAATGAAACTTCATCGAGAGCATCTCAAAGAGGAATTGTAGAATATCTCAAGTTGGAAGGGATCCATAAGTATCATCGAGTCCAACTCCCAGCTTGTCAAAAATAATACTTTAATCTGATGGTGGCTTTCAAACAGTTAACAGATACTACATACTGTAACCTGCAACATAAATTATTGCTCACATATATTTGCTGAAGAGGTTTTAAATCTTGAATAGAGTCCTTAAGCACTGAACTTGATATTTAAATATAAATTTACAGAATTAATTAAATTTAAAATACTACACCTAATACTGTGAAGAAGCCTTCACCTAACGCCACCACATATTTCTTGTCACCTGTGTTAGCGCATTTTTTGAATGACTGGGAAGCCACCCTCCTTTTTCTTGTGAGAGAGAGAGTGAGTCTGACTTGTGCTATATGGACAGTTTGGGTTATATACGCAGGGTGACAGTTGTAATACTTTTAAAGCTACTGGTTTAGGGCTAATTAATATGTTAATAGAAGAGAACTTCCATCCTGCGGGACACATATTGTAACACACAAAGTCATTTCCTTCCACCTGTCTAGACTGGACTTGGATGTAATTTCCATAACAGCATTTACACATACCGTCTTCATCTGTCTGGATAATGGTCTCCTCGCTCTCCTTCCTCCCTTCTGGGTTGGTTAGGATCATTTTGAGGCTGACATTTGTATAGGGAGGCAGGTGATCCACAACATGCTGGGGTGCTTTGGGGTCCATGTCCAAGCAGTCTGCCTTACTCTCGTTGTGTCCGCAGAAGTAGTGGTAGCATATAGTGACATTGAAAGTGTGGCAACGAGTGATGTTGTAACCCAGAGATTCCCAATCCACAGCGATGTGTCTGGCTTGGATCTCAGCAATCTTCAACGTTTTTGGTGTTCTCATCGGTTCTAAAAAACAGAATATAATGAAGAGAAACATTGTTAATGTTCTTCATCCTTGCACTGAACTGTAACTGGTAGATGACATCCTCAAAGAATGTGAAAGCCAAGGAGATACTTCTTCTAGTACTAAGTCCGTGTTTGTTGGGTATCATCCTTTGTACAAGTACCCTGAAGGGAAAAAACCTGCCAGTCTCTGCTTTTTTACTTAATTCTTCTCTGGTCTCTCTTTGCAGGTTTCAATCAGTGATTAAGACTTAGCAATAGTGAGAAAAAGAATTGTTAATTAACAGTGCAGCAATTCAAAGCAGTTGAGAATACAGGCAGCAGACGCAAGAAGAGTGACCAAAAGGCCATCCAGCTGTCACCGCTGGTTTCCCTTCTTGATTTTCCCCCTTACTTTTTTTTTTTTTCACCTGTGTAAATTAGATAATACATCAGTGGTAAAGAGTCAACATTCACTACAGTATGATTTATCATGCCACCAAGCAATGCTGTATACTAATTATACTAATTACCTTACTAAGCTAGCAGTTACAGAAATGATGCAGATATTAATTAATGTTTATTATTTTAGTAATGAAGTTATTCTTTCAAGCAAAAACCTTCAGAAATATTACCAAAAATGCTTTTGGATATTCCCATTGTATCCCACTTCTTTCAGATCCCTAAAACTTTGCCTGGATGTTGCTCTGAGCTGGTGATCTCTGACCTGCTACCCAAGCTCGGCTGCTCTCCACACATGCATTTGCGCCAGCAGACTACATGATGCTCCCCAAGCTGTCATCAATCTTTCATTGTCTCTCTAGTGCATTCATTCCTCATGCAAGACTAACTTTTATCGTTGAACTTAATTAAAATGATTACACAATGAAAATCATGATCATGATTATATATACACTAGCATTTCACTGGAAATATACCAAGAGGGTCTTTATACTCTGCTAATAGATCCTTCTTCACCAGTGAAAGGAAAGCCTGCTCTACGTACAGCTTCAGCCTCGTGTCCTTGCTGGTGTAAGGTCAAAACAGTCGAGATTATTCACGGAAGTGATTATTCAAGGAAGTGAAATATAGGATTTCTCTTTCTGGGCATAACAGTTCTTTGTAACTTGCATTTATGAAACGAGAGTCCCAACCAGGCTAACAACCAGCCAAAAGCACAGATGGTATATTGAAATAAGGAAATGTGAATCAGTGTAATCTATTCAGCATGCAGTTTGCCAGACAAACTGCAAACATTTAGTTTCAAACACCAAAACAACTAAGTTCTAAATATAACGTAAAGGTATTCCTAGTAACACAATGAGTGTTAAGGATTAAAAATTGTGTCTATTTCTTTCCACAATCTATCCTTTCCTTTCTGGATTTTTGACAAGCATGTTCCCTTTGCCCTTGAGTACTGATTTATCATATATATGGTGAAAAATACAAATGAGTAAGTAGACTTCTTGGGCAGTAGCTTTCTGAATATATTGTATACTGTGACAATAGAGATCTGAAGCTGAAAGATAGCATTGAAAAAGTCCTCAAGAGATAAGAGACTTGAAGAGAAGGAGGAAAAGAGGGGGTTTATAGAGTAAACAATGGCTGGTGCTTTAGCAAGTACAGACAGGTGAGAGGCAGTCATTAAAAAAAAAAAGTAACAACACAGTAGATCTACTCAAGGAGCTGGTAAGAGTCTTCAAAGAGTCAGTATTTCCTTGGCTACTGCAAGCACTCAGAAAAAACTTGAACACACTCAGGTGTCACAGAGGAAGAGAACGGCTAAAAGAGAAAAAAAAATATATTATCAGCCTTTTTCTCATATGAATGACAGTGAAAAACCTAGTTATACATACTCTGATTTAGAGTCTGAGGCCTAAAAGAGTAAACATATCCTTCACCAAGGAAGTTTTATATTATAGGCTTATTTTTCTTTCTAAAAATGGAACGATTCTTCTCATTTTAATGATTTCCTCTTTATTGTACTAATCCAGGTTGTGCCTTCAACCACCCACACCAGAGATGCAATTCAAACCTGAATTTAAAAATTATTGGAGCCTCTAAAATAAACACAACATAATACATGTTCTCTGGCCATGAAGGTTAAAACTATTCATGTTTGAAGCCGACTAATCGGTAGCAGAAAATGCACTCCATTTTCCTCTTGCTTCTTTCATGACAAGATTTAAACTGCATTCACACTATGCTGTACGGCACTTTCAAAAGAGAAGAAAAAAAATAAAAGCTTTGTTAATCTTAAAGAAAAATTATTTTACAATTCTATGCAAATTTTACAAACGTGTCACAGTATCAGAGGAGATACTGAAAAGCATCCTTTATTCACCTGTCAAAAAGGAAAGAATGAAAGACAGAGTGTGATCTCACTTTCTCACAACTATTCCCTTCTTTGGCAGAAATTAAACAACTTCTGCAATATTGAGATGGTAATTAAAGTCTGCAGAGTCTCTCAACAGCTTTGGTAAAGTCTGCCAACTGTCCCACTGCTCCTAAAATGATGCTTTAAAAACACAATTTTACTCTCGCTTCTGGGCAACAGTCGTCTGAGGGTTCTCTAGAGATAAAGACCAATTGTTTTAAACTACCACACCACAAAGCCTCCATCTGTAACGCCTCAGTAGAAAGCAATCTTCGAATAATTATTTTTCCCAGATAAAACACTATTGAATTTTTGAGTAGGCTTCCCAAAAATCTCAGTATCTCATTAAGAATAACTTTGTTTTCGATGGGGACAAAAAGAAGTGCTCATCCGCTGTTTTTCCTTTTCTCCATCACACTTTAGGGTTTGCATTTTACTGAAATGTTTCCTTAATCCTACTGGGATTCAATTTCAATTTATGCATTCTCTTCTGATCTCTGGATACTTCTTCACTTCTACTAACCCCAGTAAATCAATTTACATCTTGTCTTCACAGTTGTTGTTTTCTCACCTTTCCTCTTTCAGTCACATCTAGAACTTTTATCCAAAATATATGGACAGTCAAGCCCATGACTTCTCACTTCTTTGTTGAATTACTCATGTCAAATCGGCACCCTATGTCAAAGAGGGAAGAAATAAGACTCTCTCAAAATCTCTGTTCATTTCTTCACCTATCAGCTGGAGTTTCAATAATAATGGCAGGAAGCACTTAATATTTTCCAAACATTAATCTACCAATTATGAGGCAAGTAAGTGGTGTTAATCCTTTTCTGTGAGGAGAAAGAGACACAAAAAGGTTAATAGCTTGTTCAAAGCTACAAGGTGATTTACTGCCAGGGCCATAAGAAGACTGAATGGTACCCAGCTCCCAGTCATTAGGTGCTCTGGCCACCCGACAGCAGCAGCCAGCAGCAGCTAAGCAGAGAGCTCGTTTACACTTTATTTAAAAGAGGTTTTTGCAGACTTTCTTAAAACAAGTTTGAAAAAGCATGACAGTGCCCAGAAACTAAGTGAATAGCTGAGCATAAGGACAAGTTATTTGAAAAACAATAGCTTGGCTTATTCATTTTGAAAGATTTCTTGATTGAGAGCTTGGATTTTGAGTGAAACAGCGTATTTTTTTTTTTTTTGCATTGAATCTTGTATTTACAATTAAAATTTTGGAGAGGGGGTATTCATAATTTATTTTTTCAAGCTTTTTTCTCTACCAGAAAATGTATTTAATACTGGTAGTAGCAGAAAGTACCTAGGGCTTCTGCTATTGCAGGAAATTCAATATCCTGTGACTGTATCAAGCTCTTGAACGTGACCATCCTGACTGGCCGAGTCACGTCTTCCAACAGAAATATGGCAAAAAGCATACGGACAATTGGGTAGTGGTGGTTGCCCTCGATATCCTCCCGACTCCCTCTGCTGAGGGTGGGCTCCCTTCTGGCAGACCCTTCCTGCTCAGGGGCTGCTGCCACGACCTCCACCCCATTCCCACCTTCACTTACAGCCGGCTTCTCTCTCTGCCCTCTGTTCTCGGTGCCCGGCAATACCCAACTCCGTTATCTTCCTCCTCATCACCCTCCCTTTATCTCTTGGCAAAAGAATACTACCAAGCTGACTCAGATTCATCATCTGTTTCTTCCTCTCACTGAACCAATTAAAACCAAAGGCACTGGGAGGATATCAAAAGAACAGAAAAAACAGAATAATAAAATAGACCTCTACACTTACACAGATTTCTAAGTCCTCATGCCTTATCCAGAAACTGCATTAAGTAAAAGAATTACATGCACATGGCACTCACTCACAACAATTTATGGATCAAGGAGATTTAACCCAACTTTATGGGATAAAATAAAGAACAGCTTTAGTAATTCTCCAAAGGTTAATAATCCAGGGATAGATGGCAAAAGAGACTGAATCTGTTGACCCCATACCACTTCTCAACTGCGGGATGATTTAATAAGACGCTCCAGATAACAGATAAAATGAAATTCAATTTCTTTAGTGCTTGATAAGCAACACGTGATACGACAGGTCAATATCGGAGCCTCTTTGTAGAGATTACCTTCACAGAGATGGCAGTGAAAACAAAAGCCTTCACAGTTGCACAAGCAGCAAGGTGAGAGCATGCCTTTCCTCAAACATATTTTTAATGTTAACACGTATTACCCTGCTGTCAATCAGAGGAAAAAAGATGTCCTGCAGTTGTGACAAAAGTCCCATAAAATGAGGCTAGTAATGTATGACAAGTCTTTCGCTTTTCCTGCCTTGCCTCAGAAATCCTAAATGTTGACTGCAAGTCACGGTTTCATTTCCATTTACCTGGCAGGGGAGGGGGAATTAGATCTTCTGACCAGCAGACAGAACACACATTTTTTTGCATGACATGGAAAACAATCAGACAAATTTTAAAGCACAAACATGTCAGATAAAGACAGTGCTTCTCGAACACCACCATATACTGCCTATACCCTGTCTGTGTATGCAATTCTTTAATTGGGGTTGGCTTTCAGATCTTCCCCCTCTCTTGATCTCTTTCTGATACGGCATTACACTGAGGAACTGACTTCAAATTTCTGCCTTAACCACACTGACTGAAATTCATATCAAGTTTAAGAGTGACCCAGGTCACCTTCATTGGTGACACAGGAGGCGAAAACTAACTGGACATGGAGGGTGAGATAATGCATAAATTTGCATAAGGTTTGAGGGAACTGCGGAGAGATGTGGGGCTTATATTGAATAAAAACTCTGACATAGAAAAGCGAATGTATGACAATTATTTAAAAAGTAGATAGAGTGCATTTGGCTTAAGATAGCAACCCTGTAAATTAAAACATGCAACCTTGTAAATTAAAACATGGTGTTTCTGACAGAGGCTCTTTTAATTATTTTGACCTTACATTTTAAAAAAAAAAAAAAAAAACTTAAAAAAAGTCCTCCTTTTTTTTTTTTTCCTAATATTCTCAGTCTGAACAGCCACTGGAATTCCCCAGACTTTTCTTTATGAGAACATGAGCCTCTCTGTCCCGTGGCTTCTCCTGACCTTTCCAGGATAGGTCTCTCCTTGGCATGTGGGAAATAAAAGAGGATTATTCTAAGATGTCACTCTGGCTCCTGCTGCTTCCTCAGTTCATGTAAGGTCCTACAAAACCAAAATGTTCCCCAAAACTCAAAAGAAATATGTTACAGTCCTGCTGCTATAAAGAACTGTTCTAAAAAGACCCCTGATAAGAGCATGGAAGAATGGTTTGAGTGAAAACTACTGGAGGAAGTACAACCCAAACCAGAATAGCTGTCAAATGCGCAGTAAGAAAACAAAAACCAAAGGTCCCTCACTTGCTCATTTCAGTTGCATTACTCTTAGTTATGACTTTTGTTATTAATGAGCGATGACTCATGTAGAAAGGTTTTATATAGATACTACGTTCCCTCACATCATAAACTCGGTTAAGATTGCCGTGCAGAAAAGCGTATCAGGCATTGAAAAGGACTGGACTAGAGTTACACATTTCAACAGGCTGCCAAACTCCGAGCAGGAAAGCACATCGACTATGATTGCTTCTGCGTTTCTGTGGGTGATCTGCTGCCTGTCAAAGGAACATCCTGTAATTAAGTTATGAACAAAGCTAACAAAAATCCCTAGGTAAGGTGAGCTGTGTTAGAATATCCATGATGAATTCCCTGTATTTCAAGGATTATTCGTCTACAAATCCAATAGAATTTAGTTCAGACTAACTCTCAATAACTCTACTATTTAACAATCTGATGGTAATACTGGAAGACCAAATTTATTCAGACATCCCAAGAATGCCATGAATTTCAGTCTGATTTCCTTGAACCAGTCTGTCGTTTATGACAGAATAATTCCTGCAAATCCTATTCAAGTTTCTTGGCTGTAACTCTGGCAGATTTTTGACCATTTCTAAGTTGAGTTAAAGGCCAGTTTAGAGTTAAAGGCAAAAATCAATTAGCAGGGCTGGCCTCAATCCTTTAACAACTACTTAATGATAGTTCATGAACTGCTTATCTTCAGTTAGGGACTCTTTCCTACCTACTTATGTGTATTCCAAGCCAAACTCCCACAACACCATATTACTGATTGGATCAATATAGACTTTTTAAAATGAAATGCATTAATCAAATACTTTACTTTTGTAGACATTCCAGTGATTATCTGCAATCCCTTATAGTTAGAACATACCAAAAAACAGGACACCTGCCATGTATGTAAATACAAGTTGGAAAGTCTAACTGAGGTACTATTTCCACCCACCGCCACCCTCCAAATCTTGTTCCCTGTCAGCAGTTTAGAGACCTGATCAGGCAGCCAGATTTGAAAACTCAGGCCTTCAATCTTTTTAAACGTAGAAGTATTCAGAAATAGTGAACATTGAATAAAGAGAATATAAATGAAATTGAAAAGTCATACAATTTGACACAATTTCAGCTCAGACAGAAAATGACAAATTAACAGGTATGTATGCCCACAATAAAAACAAAAGGGATTACTGGGCATCTCCTTTCTCAGATGTGTAATATATGGGACACAAACCAAATATAGATGAAAACACAAAAAGAATCCACTTTGTGTACATTAGTATGTCCATCTATTCGTCACGTGAAATATGAACCCAGAATAAATGAAACAATGGCATTTGTACTGTATTATCACTGCAGATTTATTTTGTTGCAAACGAAGGTTATAATGCAATTGCATGAAAATCTATGAGCTGCTTCTCTTTTCACTTCATCTAGCGACTGCCTTATCAAGCCAGCGTACAAATTTCTTATTGACCACATACCTCAGGGAGCTGAAGAAAACATCTGAATTATTACATAGATAATCAGCTGTACTATACTAGTTTCAGTAGCAGTGAGGGGATATTCAATATCACTTAGGATGTATCTTTCTGGATGCAAAATATAGCTGTTCCTGCTTCAGAGGTATAGTAAAAAGATGAAATATAACTGCACTACTGACAATTATTTGCCCATTTCCTCTTGATAGTATGTTTATTCTATTGCCTCCATGCATGATTAATAGTTTGTACATCCCTAGCATGTAATCAATAGCTGTGAAGTGTTGTATTAGCTTTAGAGATTAGATATCCCTTGATAATAAATTCCATTGATTTATCCAGTTTAGCTTAGCTGCAGAAATCTGCAGAAATCCACTTTTTTTTTTTCTTTCTTTCTTTCTCCCCCTCCCCCCCTGCCCAGAGTTTAAATTAAGTGCAGATATATAGTCTAGGAGGAGAAAGAAAAAGCTAGCATGACCTCTTTAAGCTCATTCCTCCAGATGAACAAAACCTATCTGGTGTTGTAAAACATGAATCAGCATGTCAACAAGCATCAGACTCCAAGACTAAACACAGGGAAAACCTGATATTACAAAATTCTTAGGAAACCTGTCCAGGACTGCAATGGCAAAGATTAATTGTGTGAAGTCATTACAAAATTAATAGCGATGGGGAAAGTAATTGAACCTTTGACTTAAAGATTTAATAGTGGCATGGATATATTAAATCAGAATGGAAGACTCATCATCTAAACCAGTAACAATTATATTATAAAGAATATATTAAAAAAGAATGTATAATGTGCATTTACACACACACGTATACACTTTCTACCCATCTTAACAGTGAACCTAAGCATTCAACACTATGAAGAAAGCATTTACAAACATTTGTCTGAATATAAATCACCAGTTTGCTTAGATGATACATTTTTCATTTCTCTCCAATGCACGTTTGTAAGCATCTTTTTATGGGTTTGTTTACAAACAATATATTAGGGAGCTTAGGATGTTATAAGTATGCAAAATGCCTAAGCTGGAGTAGTGTGAATAAGCAAAAGCAGAGTTTTCTGTGGATATCCTTAAAGCCTCAGTTCCTTTCTCCTGTAAATAAAAATTTCAGTTCTCTAAGTCAAGAAGCCTGTGTGTCACCATATGAAATAAAGGGACCAAATTTGGAACACAGTCTATAATAAATAAATAGTAAGCACAGAAGAGAGACTCAGACTGTGAATAAAGTTAGGGCCACATTCACCTCTGATGACTAAAAACTGAAAACTGCAAGCAGTAACTACGATCGCCACTTAAACCTTTTACATATATATATGCTTGTGTGTGTATAGTAAAACCTGGTAATAACTGTATGTTGCACCTTGCTCTCGCTCTGCCCTGTCACAAAATCACTATAATACATTGTATGATATATAATGGTAATCTCCTATAGTGATATATATCTGTCACATAACGTATATGATGAACCTTGGCTGAAACAAAAATTCATTAAGTGGCTTAAATCCAGAAATGACACTGATTGATGTAAAGAATTTGCTGCATGTCTCTTGTCCTGCCAGTGAAACAATGCTGATTTTTTTTTTTTTTTAAACTCCAGAAGACCAAATCTGTAGCTTCTATTGTACAGAAAAGTCTTCCTCAAGAACCTGGAAATTTACCTAGCAAATTGGCTTCGTTTTCTTCATTGGTTCGTACAAAGTTATGAACACAAGGTGAAAATATAAGCAAGCTTGTTTTCTTCATCAACGCAGACAAAAATAACACAGGTGGGCAAAGAAGAATTCCTCTGACATTAAAATCTTGAAGAAAATCAGAAACTATTTTCAAAGGTACTTAGAGCTCAAAACATGCTGGTAAGGTGCCAACAGGCAAATTCTTTTTTAAGTTAGACACCTGATTACCATGAATTTTTACCACCTTTGAATTTTGATGAAATTTTGGTATTTAAGTCACTCAGCCACCTGCAAAAACCCCACTAAATGTGACTAAAAAAACTTCTCAATCCATTGGTCAATTAATATGTCAGGTTACTACCAAAATGTAATACTTGTCCCAGTATAAAGAACCCCTTTTCCTTACACCTCCAGCACACCTTAAGCTGGAACTTTTTTATAGATATTTTATACAACAAAAAAGCTTTCTGTCTATTTTAAACAACCCAATTTCAATTCAACTGTCCCTTGAGGTAACTGTGAGAAAAAAATGTATTCTTGAATACACAGGCAAAGCACTGTTTACCATTTGCTAAAGGAACAGTTGTGAAATTTTCATTAGAAAATACAGTCCAAAGTTGTTAATTTCCAGAGAGGAGAGGTTTTTTTTTTCTGAAAAGTTCTTTAAAATTATTTGTTTTCAGAAAAGAAAAGGATGATAAAGAATATTTGCTTTTTATGTCGACTTGCTCTGCCTGGGCAGAATTCACATGTTATCAATTCTCTTTCCTACCGCCATCTGGCTACAAAGGTTTCCAAGGCCATTTTGGGAACTGGGAGCTAATCCTGCAAATTTTTTGATCCTGGAGTTGCCTTTGCTCAAAAGGAGCCAGGCTCTGCAGAAGCGAGCTCAGGAACACCTCTTCTCTACTGCGAAACAGGGTCCTTGCGACAAAGAATGCAAAAGCAACAAAAAAACCTTGCTCACAAACGGAGGCACTGGCAAGCTGGGGAAATGCTTTGTAAAATACGCCATGAAATCTGAATAATGTATTTTCATTTAACATTTAGCTGCATAAAATACTCTAAAGAAACTGCCCCGCTGCTTTACTTTCAGGCAGCTCATGATTCTCAAAGCTATTGTTTCCTGTCTAAGCAGAAACTTGGAAAACATAAAATGTAACTCACTCTACAGTAAAAGAAGGTAATTTATTTTAGAAACAATTTTCTCTTTGCAAACTTCCTCTGAACACTGCTGGTTTATTCCACGATCCCAAGGCACAAAAACTCTCCTGAAAAATTATCCCAGAGTATTTTCAGTCAACAGTAAAGCTGGATGAGTGATAACAGAAAAAGGTGGCAAACCCAGCAGCTTCCTGGAAGCAGCAAAAGAAAAACAATTTTAGATGCTGTTGATAACTTATACTGCTCTTAAAATAAGGTGTTTTTATAAAAAGTGATTAATTAATGAGCAATTGATCTTGCTTTATCCAGAACAGATGGTGGTGTTAAATGCAAACCCAACAAACCTACTTTTCATTCACATGCAAATGTAAAGGATTAGCTCTTCACTTGCGGGACCAGTCACCGCTCTTTACTATGTGTTTTCTTATTCTAGATACCCATCTAGAGATCTATCTAGTTCAAGCTGTCAATCATATTCAATAATTTTACCATGTTCTCACTTTCAAAAAGATATTGTACTAGGCACAGTTGTCTTGGCTTCACTCTTACTGCAAAGCAACTGCCGACGTGCTACTCCGACCGGCACGACTGTAACAGCCACCCAAGAGAGTGTCAATCACGCCTGCTGAGTAAGTGGAGCATTAAATTATTTTTTTATGCCTACGTTGTACATGCTGAATCACTGTCAGCATACAATCAGAACAGAATACAAAAAGGAAAGGCAGCCAATTAGTCAAGTCAAGGCCACACAGGCAAATGCAGTATTAATTTGGAAGTGCAGGCTAATTGCTGGACACCGGCATTATGTCACTTAAACCAGATTTATTGCTGACTGTAATAAATGCTTAAGAATAAAAAGAACAACAATCCCTTCCTCCCAACTTATTACTGAAATGCTTCAAATTCTCCTGAGTGTGTGTTAGGCAATCTTAGAGCTAGCTTCTCTCTTCTACATTTTTTTTTTTTTAACACCTTATCTAACTGTTTAACCTTTTGGAGACTAGCATAATGAGCACACTTGCAATCTAATATTGTCCCCTCTTGTTACCACAATCAACCCTCTAGCTCATAACCTTTATCAACAACCATGATAATTTGCAGGATTCAGAATCTGCTGTAAAATGTCTCAAAGTATAAAATTCCTGAGTTGGTTTGAAGACTTTTATGACTGGTAATGAAATTATTTTTTTGCTTATGCTCAAAATATACCTGATTCTTGACAGCTTTTGCATTCCCTTTTGCAGTAACTCTATTCATATTCATACAGACTAGTGAAGCCAGCCTTAATCTCTCACTGGCCATGTTCTCCATAACCATCTTCTCCTTTTCTCCTTAAAGGGAACCTTAAAGTTATGGCAGCTCTTGCCTTCCCAAGATCACCTGCTACTTTAATATTTAGGCAAAACTATAACATTATTATTTGAGATGTAACAAGGACATGCTAACAAGAAAAAAAAAAAAAAATCACCACACAAACCCCAAAACTCCCCCAACCTCCAAATACATGTTTGCCTTTCCCAGCAGCCCTTCACTTACTGTTTTTGGCTGGGTTTTCTGGAAGAGAGATTTAATCACAGCATCATAGAACAGTTCATCTCGGAAGGGACCTCTGGAGGTCACATAACCCAACCTCCGGCTCAAAGTAATTATATCAGGTTGCTCAGGAACTTGTACAGCCTATTTCTGGACATCTCCAAGGAGAGAGATTCTACATCCTCTCAGGAAAGCGGACATGGAAGATATATAGCAGATATAAATGCAACTTTAAGGCTTGAGCTGATTTCCAACCACTGGAACAAGACAGAAGAGCCATGTTCCACAATTCCCTAAAAAAACGTCGGAATTTTTTGAATTGTGCTTCCCAACATCTGGCACTGACCTCTTGTAGATGGCAAGACTGCAAGCACTTAAATTTCACCTTGCTTCACCTTGTTTGACATACAACTATGCAGTTCACAGAATATCAGCAGCATTGTTTCCTATTAAATTTTTTTTTAATTACAGTATTTAAATCAAAAGTGCAAAAAATGTTGAACAGAAAATTTCAGCTCTCCTATTTGCAAATCACCTGATGCTAGAGAACAGAACCAATCAATTCACCATACTCTACTCTGCATATTTTCCACCATTGTTTAGAGATGTTTGGCCAAGGGCAGTTGTCTAAACAGAATAGATTGGGGTTATCCTGGTCAATAACCTTTAGGTTAATATACTTATCTATATGTACTACTACATATCTACTTGCAATTTGTTGCTGAGTAGGGTTTTTTGTTTGTTTTAGGTTTTTGTTTGGAGGGATTGGGTCGGTTTTTACTTCTGCTGGACGTTATATAAAACACAAGAGCAGAACTCAGTCATCAGAAGCGTCCAGCGATGCAACTAAGTACATTGCCTTTGCTTCTTAATGGAAATGAAAAGAAAGATGGGAAAGGCCAACAGTTTAAATCTGAACGTACATGGCACAGAAGTCAATGTTTTGACATCTAGACAAAATCATGAAGATCAGATTCTTGTAAGAAACTGGCTAATATCCTGACACTTTCGTGATCTGTACTGCCACTGTAATTACCAGGATGATTAATGAAATTTATGCTTTCAGTCTCTAACTGCTATAGTGCCGTGGTAGTACAGTGTTCTTTTCAGCTTTACAACAAAATGAGTAATCTGTATTAACTGGTTTTGAGTGAAGGCTCAATACATTGATTGAAGAGGCTGATAGAATATATGATTTTCACAGCTAAGCATTCAAACCAAGCCAGTTACTGAGAGGGTGAACTAGCTTATTTATAATAATGAAGTCTATCATCAGATATTTCTGCCAGGGACGCAGGACTGGCTTATCTAAGTGACGTATAGTCTTCAGGAAAGGGGACATACACACTGAAAAGATTGCGCACAGGTTGTATTTCGAGCATAAGTCCTGAATGGTTTCAGAGAAAAAGTCACCAGGGCTATAGAAATTTCTAAGCAAAGAATGTAATCCATGCTCTACTTGCAGTCTGGCTCCCAAGGAATGTGTCCCTCAAGCAACATGACCAATAGGCATTCATCCCAAAAGGACAACAGACTGCTTGTCTTCTTTTGGACACAAACGCTACTGCCTAATTAAAGCAAAGCATACAAAATGAAGTTTCCGTCATTTGCTGAGAAGTTTGGTGAGGTTTTTTTAAGCTACTCTCCATTTAAATTCAGGTTTTTTTCCTAAACACAAAAATCCTCACAGAAATTTATTTGAAATGTCTGCTTGGTTTCTTTACTGTTGCTAGCTCTGTACTCTCATTCTTGCCTAGCTGTCTTCGTCAGGCCATGACTGAGTAGCATGCTAGGAAAATAGCTACCTATCTTAGAAAGGATCCAAAATACTCCCAGTTGGTTTTAGTTACTTTTATCATGATGAACAGATCCCACATCAATTCAAATCTACCCCAATATAAAATATTGGAAGAGGAAGTTATCCCTAGACTCCTAAGAAATTAATTTGAATTAAATATCACACAAATGAAATAGCTTTGTCTTTAACAGAATTTGTTGGAAACAAGGTTATATGCAGTCTGCTGTTTACACAGCAATTTAAAAGACCGATTATAACAATCAACATTTGGCATTTGAGAAGGACACGCAATAAAAGCAAAAGATAGCGGATTACATTGACAACAAAATGATATTGACTCCCTGCAAAGGTAAGTGAAGTCATAAAATTTGTGTTACTCTCATCTCCATTTGAGTATGAAAATCCAACAACTTTCATTTCCTTAACATTCCTTGAAAAAACACAAGAGAATGAGAAATCATTTTAATGATACTGTTATGAAGTAAAAACAAATGATGGAGCTGTAGCTACGATTACAATTATGACTATGCTTTGGTACTGCCCAGCTAATAATATCCTAGTGTTATGTGGCTTGTGCTACTGCTTGAGTTCAATTTCCTTCAGGTAATTGTGCTGCTTTTGGCTGGGCTAGAGTTAATTTTCTTCACAGTAGCTAGTACAGGGCTATGCTTTGGATTTGTGCTGAAAACAGTGTTGGTAACACAGGGGTGCTGAGCAGTGCTTACACAGAGCCAAGGCCTTTGCTGCTCCTCACCCCACTCCACCAGCGAGGGGGCTGGGAATTGGGAGGGGACACAGCCAGGACAGCTGACCCCACCTGACCAAAGGGATATTCCATACCATATGGCGTCATGCTCAGCTTATAAAGCTGGAGGAAGAAGAAGGAAGGGGGGGATGTTTGGAGTGATGGCGTTTATCTTCCCAAGTAACAGTTATGAGTGCTGGAGCCCTGTTGTCCTGGAGATGGCTGAACACCTGCCTGCCCTTGGGAAGTGGGGAATGAATTCCTTGTCTTGCTTTGCTTGTGTGCACAGCTCTTGCTTTACCTATTGAACTGTCTTTTTCCCCACAGATGGGTTTTCTCACTTTTACTCTTCCGATTCTCTCCCCCATCCCACCATGGGGGGAGTGACCAAGCAGATGCATGGTGCTTACTTGCCAGATGGGGTTAAACCATGACAATAATGTATTTGGTATTTTTTTGTATTTGGATTCCATAATATGCTTCTTTGGTGAAACCAATAACTGAATCCAGTGGTAATTCCTCAGGGAGTTATAATTTATGGCAATTGTCTGTTCCCACCACTCTCCTCAGTAATTTGTTCCAATGATTAATAGCCTCACTGTTAAAGATAAATAAGTGTGCTTTACTTCTAATTTGAATGAGCCTGACCTCAGCATGCAGCCATTTGAGGTTCTTAACATTTTTCCTTCTCTAGAGGAAAGAGGCCTTTTGTACCTGGCATTATTTTCCCCCTATATACATATTGTATACTCACGTCCTGCCTTCTCTCTGATTGACTTAAGTGATCAAAATCTTTAAATCACCTACTGTAAGACAACATCTTAAACCATGACTCTTTTTGTGGCACTTTCCTCCATTCCTCCCAAATTTTCAACAGGGTGTTGAAAGCATGGACACCAGATGTGCATGCAGTATATCAATATTGGTCATACCCACAAAACCACATCTTTCCCCTTAGCTACAATCCTGGTTTTTGTCATAGCACTACACAAAGAACTATTGCTGACTGCTGATCTATGTCCCCCAAAATTCTTTTCGGGTTTCTGTACTACTTCTTCCAAATACATACATTTATTTACATTTCTGTGTAGACAGTAAGCCACATTATCTATACTACCTCTACTTTGAACTATCAGAGGAGGGGGAAAAAGCAAAAATCAACCCCTAATTTTAAATCTTAAAGCAAGTACAAAGTTCTGACAAGTGTAACATCATAAACTTAGTGAGTTATCGCGCCTTTGCAGATTCTTGCTTCACAGCTCAAAATGCAATTTTGATTGCATTCTACAATCAAAAGATGCAAAAGATTAAAGGTAAACACAACAGGCTGAAGTGAAGGGCAGAAAACCTTATCTGCAAACATCTTTACTAATTTACTTTGCTCATCACCCAAAATGAAGAACACGTATACACACATTTGTCTGAATTAAAATATGACAATTATCTCGTATTATCAACTGCAGAGAAAAATAAAATCTGAAAAGAATACCAATGCAGCAGGAAAGAAGTTTATGTCGTCTCCCTATATAAACAACAGAAAAAAAGAAGTCATGCTTGACTGCAAAAAACAATCATACAATTTTTTCTTAAAGACTAGTGTCTCACTGAAAGACAACGAAGCTTCCCCAAGGACAACTTGAATTAGAGTCAGAGGCCAAACGTAAAGACACCTCTCTGAAACCTAATCCTCTTGCCCATTTAAAATGCTCCTGCAGCTTCTGGTCAGGAAAACACACCACTGGGATTGCACTGGCAGTTTTGTTTGTTTTTCTGTAGTGTTTTCAAAACCACATAATTCAAATATCTGAACAAGTATCAACACAACTAAAATAAAAGCAGATGGGTTCAGCTAATCTTCTTTTGCTACTCTGTATCAGGTTTTTCCCTTCCAAAATACTATCTTCTGGCATTATCAGCATAACAGTGTTTAAAAGACAAAATGCATTAGAAATTTAGGTGTTACTGCTGTGGGTTTATACGAAGGGGGATTCCTAGTTGCTGGCTTTTCCACCATCCTTCTGAGATACTCCTCTCCAGGCATGGATTTATTTATAAGCATGAACCCCGTGTCTTTTCAGACTTAGGCTGAGCCTGAAAGCATAGCATAATTGTTGACAGCAGCACCCCGTAAGAACCAGCCAAATTTGTTCATAAATTACCTCTACAGAAACATTTAAGTAGTAAGTAATCAGAGCTAGGCAAGCATTTATGCATAATCTGGTTAAAACCAAAGTCTTCATTCAGAAAAGCATTTTACCAGCGTCTTTGTCCATCACAGAACAAGAACTGCTCCAGGTCTTTCTGGATACGTCCAACAGATCGTCGGGGTCTCCAGCAGACTCCACGCATCTGCTGCCTCTCTGCTTTCTCCTTAAATACTCTTCTTCTCCTGCCACACCTGGCTCCCTTAATCCCTGTACTCCAAAAACTGCTCCATCTTGAAGGCTCAGGCGTATTGGACTCTCCTACCACAGCTGAAAACATATTTCCCTGCTCTTGATTCGATCTAACAATGCCATCAGCAACTCCAAATACAGCTACAGCCATTCCAGATACTTGTGTCCCACATCAAGGCAAAAATCTGAAGTATTTTGTATTTTATTACTTGCAAACAGGAGATACAGAACTGAGGCACCCACTGTGAACATAAAGTCACAAAATGTATTTATAGTCTTCACAACAATCAGAAAAGCATTTTAATGATCAGCATTGATATACCTCAGACTCTCCACCTTCTCTCCAGCAGTGCCAGGACCTTCTCTGTTTCCCAGGCTTTGGCCTGAACGGGGCATCTCTGAAGGGCTCGTGACTTGTACGGACAAAACCAGATGGGACACAACACCACCCAGAATTATGACTTGGACACCAGTCCCCCATTTCCCGCTGCCCACCTCCCTTCCACAGCAAAATGAGACACGTCAACAGGGAGGGAACATCTCAGGTCCAGACAGTCTTGGGCCTGTGCTGCCTGAAGGAGTGGACTGCCTCCTCATCCATTTTCCTTTAGTCTTGCAACTGAATACTATAAATCAATATACAAGCTGTTAAATTGATTTTTTTTTGTTTTTGTTTTTTTGTTTTTGGTCAAGACATTAGATGCTACATTAACTAAGCCTTAAATAAAACAGAATTCCAGTAGAGGAAATTTCACATTCTGACTTACATTAACACAGTCAAAAAATTCCCCGGCACAATACAAACTTTCCAAATGCTTCAAGGAAAATCCTATGAGTTACGGTTACGGCTAATTCATAACACAGCATACAAGTACTTTATTCTTTGTACTTTATTTCCCCCATACACCTTTGAACTTCATTTGTTGAAATACTGATAAACTACTAACCTTTAAAAAGCAGCTTGTGTAATTCCTCTGTAGATAATCAGTATATTGAACAATTAGTATCACATTTATTAATTATCACATTTCAGAATCAACTTCTTGCCATATGAAGGTCAGGTATATATTTCCACCTCCATCTTTCAGCTGTTAAACACATGTGCCTCACGTCACAGTTATCAAATGTCCTGGACAGCCTCCTCCAACACACTTTTCTATTTGTCACTGGTGATATACAGCCCCAGTTTTGCATACAAATATTACGCAGTTAGCTTCCTTCTCAGGTGTGCTATACACAGGGTAACTCTAAGTAAATACGGAAAACATCAGAATTGCTTCTTTTTTCCCCACAAACACACAGAGCAAAATATTACTTTGTAAAAAGAAAGTTTTGATAAGAAAAATCTGAAGATTTTTTCACAAATCCAAGTTAGAAGTTTTGTAATAGCAACAATGCACAGCATAGACATAGCATATTAAATAATCATAGAAAATTCATTAATTCCTTGTAATAGTGGCAGAATGTATTTCTAAAACCTGTTATGTTTTGCTAGCCAGTTCTACCTCTGAATACCAGCCCAATAAACCCAAACACGTAAAAGGCTGAATACTATTTTCTATTCCATGAACCTCTACCTATACTACTTTTTTTTAAATAATTACTGGAATTATAAAATAAGTAAACCTACAATCCATATAAGACAAATACTCCACTTCAGGATACACAGTACTCAAAATGAATAAAGTGCTTCCTAACCCTGAAAGCGGGTTCAACAGATCGACTCAATGCTAATACAGCAGGAAACAATTGTCACTCAGCACTGAATTACACAGCAATCCAAGTTGCTTAAACCAAGTTTTAATTGCTTAGTTCTACTATGTACCCACTGCATAATGAACCAGCGGCCTTCAACAGTTTATTATCACTTATGATAATAAATGAATACATTAAAAAAAGCAATCCAAATATTTCATTTCATACTCTCTTAACAGAAAACAAAGAGGAAAAAGTTGTACATATTTTTAATTTTTCTGGACTTTGGAATGCACCTAGCATATTTTGTTTTAAACAAATTTCTTCGATTTTTTTCCTTTTATTTCATATTGTTCTATACTTTCAGGCTTTGTAGTATGTAATACACAATTCTTTCCCTTCTCTCAACCATATGGGATCAAGTCCACAGTATTATTTTATTTTTGCATATATGACACCTCTGTAAGAAAACAGCAAACTACCAACAATCCTGTTTGGCTCTAATGCACAACTGGTAAGTCAAGCAGCATTTGTCAAAACTGTTCCAAGATCTAATTCTGTATGCTCAGGACAGCCTTTCAGTTTGCAAGTACGTCACATTATAAAACCACTTCATATAGAACATCTTTTTGCTGAAATGGTACATTTCCATGCTCTTTAGTCAGAATAAAAACTGAACAAAAACTTTTTTTTGAAGGTTATAAAAGAAAGAAATTAAGATATAATCAGCTCACACGTTCAGAGATTTCAAAACTGTCAAAAATACATAATCAGAGATGGAGGAGATGAAACATCTGCTGTGGTGATAGGAGGACTCAAAATAATTGAATGAGCAAGAGCCAACAAACCCACAAAGTGAAAAAAATAAACCTCTTGCATTCCTTTCGCATAGCATTTATTTTGCATTTGATATTTACTTCCCAGCTACTCCACACAAACTATTATTAAATAAAAGCCTTCACATTCGATATGCCATGAAGCTGCTACAATTACTCTCTGATAATCTTGACAGCTACTGTTGACCTTTTACCATTTGCTGTGATTTTGCATAACAAGAATAATGCATGTGACATTTTTACTACAGGAAAACTTATGAAAGAGATAAACATTTTAATGATTAGGAAGGTTTCTTTACGCTCCAGGTCCTGAGATTCGAGCACCCATTGAGACGGACATGACTACGGCCGTGCAACCCATACGATGCCCCGCGCAGGCAGCAGAGCCCACAGCGTGAGTGCCGCACACAACCCAGGCCTTCCCAATTCTTAAAAGTCTGGTAGCAGGCTTCTATACTGCACAAATGTATGTCACCTGTGCTACAGTATTCGGCTGGCAGTGCCTACAAACATCAAGATTTCCCCCTCCATCTCATTTTATATCAGAGATCTAAGTTCCCAGATTTGTTTCCCTCTTCCCTTCAACACCATTTCTGCTCCCTCTCCCGTAACACGCATCTTCTGGCACCTTGAAGAGAACCACTGCTGTGTCCCCTGACAAACACAGCCGAAAACCATGACCAGTGTCAACACGAGAAGAAACACTATGTATGAATATATTACTTTCAATGGGCATATATTAAGTGTGATCTTGTAAGCCAGTGTTTAAGCTGCCTAAACTGTTTAATAAATAACAATCTTTGATGCCAAACAGAAACAAATTAGGCTACAAACCTAATTGTCTGAATCCAAATAATGCAATGCTGAAATGATAAAACTGAAATAAATCTTAGGTTTTGATAGTTCCAGGTACCAAATACCAAGAAAGGTGAAAATTAAGGATCAACCCTTGATCTTGATTGTATACCCTATCTCCTCCATCTGTACAAATGGCAAAATTGTATTAACTTCCTATTTATCTGCCAATGAAAAGTATTTCGTTTCTCATGGATTCTTTTAGCTCTTTTTGTTTGATGCAAATGTTAAATGTAAGGCATAAAACAAAGAACCTTAAAAAAATACAATTTATTGCTTCTGTAAGTGTTCTGTATATGCAACTTATCATCTTTGGCAAATTTTGTTATGTAAAGCTCACAGTGAATGAATACTTTTTAGTTCCATTAAAATCAGTCACAAAATGAGCATAAGCTTACAACCTACTTATTCATTTTTGCTTTTCTGGCCACAAGTCATCACAATCTGTACTAGAACCCAATCCAAATTACATGCAATTTACTCTTCTACATATTAAAAAATTAGAAAAAAAAGTAATTTTGAAAAAAATCAAAGGAGTTCTTTCTACCAGCTGTCTCTTCCTCCCTGAATGCCTGCCTATTTGGACTTTGCATCTCTGAGATGTCAAAGTGAATTTTAAACCCATTGTAATGTTCGGTGGCTTTTTCCAGAAATCAGATTACATAGCACCTGCTCATCTCTTTCACTCCACTTTCTTAGATTTGGTATCAGACCGAGGACCTGAATTTAGCGTTCCAACATCACATGCGAAAGGAGTGCCGTGAACCTCCTTGTAAGTTTATAACCACAAGTCACTTTGCAGAGTACCTCTAGTGTTTAGAGACACCTCGTTTCACGATAAAGGGCAGTTAACACCTGTAAAGTAATTATATCTACCAAATGTTGTTGGCCTGAAATATGAATATATAATTGTCCCTGCCATCTGTTAATTATACTAGTTGAATTACTTATTTAATCATATACATTTACTTGACATCTACAAACTTTTTAATGGCTTTCACAAATGCTATCCTGGCGCTCAGGCAGAACTAAGTCGCCATTTATGTGTCCCCCAAGGAAACGACACGGTTATACACAAGGCCAGATTTTGCAGCAGCTCCACAAGCTGGGACGGCAGTCAGAGCCCGGCATCTCCCCAGCCTGTCTGTGCTGGCCGAGGGCCACAGGGACCAATGGGGAGTCACCAGTAGAGGTGGGGCATCGTTTGTCAGCAACATGCGTGGCTGAAGACCCAGGAGAGAAGGGAGGAAGCTGGCGGGCTGGGATGTGGTGGAAGTGACAGGACAACCTGACTTACTACGAAAGCCACCCAAAGTGTTCCTCAGGTTGATGATTGCTGCTTCTGAACATCTAAATGTAATGAATCTATGCAAAACATGGAGCGGTATGTCCACAATTTACAAACCACATTGCAGCTTTGACCCTGAGCTCTCTTCGTACTCTCTAGCACATCTAGTTGTCAACAACTACCATTGTTGTCCAGCTGAGGCTGCTTTAAAACATGGCAGGACTGCAGGCAAAATTGAATTTTGCGGTTCTCCAAGGATAACAGGAGATACAACTTGCGTTGCCCTTGCTGTAGTGGTGGATGGGGGCTTTGGAGGGGATCTCTGATGAGAACACCTCCCTCACACCTCAGAGCTAGCTCCCTTAATCCTCCTAGGGCTTACACCCTTGGCACATGCATCCCGGCCCAAGTAAGCTCCATTCTGCCTCCTCTCACTCCCAGTGGTGCTAAAAGCATGAGCAAGGTGGGAGAAAGGAAAAGCAGACCATGACCCATCTCCCTCTGCACTCAGTCTGGAGGGGGGAGAAACGACAAGACCTGGAGGTAAGGTAAGATTCCCTCCATTGACACAACTCATGCCCTCAGCCTTGGACAGTAGCTGCAGCAGAGGTGGGAATGAAGACAGTAAAGCCACAACCACACTAGGTTTTCAGACATTTCACACAGCTTCCTATTTCGCCTGCGTCCACAGCCACCTTGTTGCTAGTAAGCTCTGTCCAGCTACGGTGAGTCTAAAGAAACTAAAACAAGTTACTGGAGTATGTAGCATGAATTCCCTGGTACTGCTTTAGTATCAGGGACAAAAGAAAATGGTGTTGCGCATGTGTATTTTGGAGACCAGCAACCTAAAATATCTTGAAATTTTTGATGCAAATTTCACTGTCTCTAAGATTACGTCTCTGAGTTTCTCTTGCAAATACAGAGTCATTACAATGCAAACCAAAGCACTGGTGCTAACACAGCACTGCAGGAAAAGGGATCCTCAGGTTAAAAAAAAAAAAAAATTTAGAAAAAAATCAAAATTTAAGGCAGGTTCTTACCATTTGCACATTTAAATAATTATTTTAACAGGTAATATTTGCACTCATATGGACATATCCTCACTTTTTTCTCTCTCTGAGGAAAAAACCCTGAACTTTCATTAAAGGAAATTTAACTTTTTAAAAAAACCCTTTTGTATCAGTATATCATTAAAACTAACAGTAGGTAAGAAACACACATAAAAATCCATGCAAGAGTGAGTATAGCTGTCATCTCACAGAAATCAATTTATAAGCTGGTACAATAAAGTGAGCCCCATCTTATCTCTCCATTTTCGCAGCTGGTTATATTCCACACTGCTCAAACCTGCTGACCTTTCCTAAAGCTGCCTAAAAATTTCCTCTGTTGCTTGAACATTAATCCAGAACTCACAGTTGAACTCTGCTGGTGATCAAGTTCAAATAGGTGGGACAATGTTTCCAGCCCAGTGTGGCGGTGGTAGGACAGCAACTTGCAATGGCACAGGGTATACAACCTGGCTGGCCCCAGAAGCCTGGGAAACGCTGGGACAGGTACAACTCATGGTCATCGCTACCCTACAAGACAGCAGCTCTGCCTATCAGGCAAGCATTAGTATTTTTGATGTGACAAATGCAAATACAGCTTGCAGAAAATCAGCAGCATCCTTGTGCTGGACACAAGTTGAGATGTTCTTGTAACATAAAACTAGTTTTTTCTAACAATTTAAATCAAAACCCAAATAAATGAGTTCAGAGAAATCTGCTTACTCTAATTTGCAGCTACATTGCATATCCCCTATTTGATGGATAATATCTACCGAATCCTCCACATAGAAATTGCAGTAAGTTATTTTATTGTCCATTACACCCAGAAATGGGCTGCAAAAACCAGAACCTTGCTTAGATCAGGACAACTGCATTTTTTGCTTGGAAAGGCAAAAAAACATGTGGTGTCTTCTTCCTGTATTTCTCAAGCTTCCCCACTTCTCCTGGCAGGCTGCAGCAATACACCATCCCACTTTCCAGGCAGAAAGGCAGCGTAGGGGGCTGGAGCCAAGGGTCACCTGAAACACACATCCATCCTCTATCTTCCAGAAGGAGGAAAAGGACTAGAAAAGGCAGGATCGGGGACGCTGCCTTTGAAAAAAGTCAGTGAAAAGCTACCAGTGGTCACATCAGGGTGTTAGGGGGTCTGGGGACTCCCTGGGGGCTGGGAGCAGCAGAATCCCCGGGAATGGCTGGGCAGGGTCTCACAGTTTCAGCATGCAGATGCTCTCTTTCTGTGCATACCAGAGAGACCTCAGATACCTGCAAAAACTTTAGATATGCAAATGATGTCTCTACAGAAATTAGGAGAAAATTAAGTATGCTTTATTTGAACCAATCATGATTAACTCAAATATTGCAATGAATAAAGAGGTCAGCAAGTAACTTTAAAAAAATGTTGAAGGGATGCCTGGGTGTAAAACTAAACCTGAGACTACTTGTCTCTCCCCATTGCTCCGAAGTTCCCTATGTAAAGACAGCTTGCTAAAACATGAAACTTTCTCTAGAGAAGTAAGAAATAAATTGAAGTCACACACTGTGACTTTTTCAGCAAGGATTTAAAAAATTAAAAGGATTTCCTCAGGTATCACAAATATATCACCAAGAGCTATGGGCTCAAGATCTAACAGTCTAGCTATGCCTGTATTGATCTTACCATTTATTTTGATACTAGTTTTCCCTTTTTCTCAAGCAAGTGTCACTTTAAAAGCACCCGAACAGTATTTGGTGAGGATAAGCACTGCTGGGCACTCTGCCAAGGACTATGAATGCTCAGAGGCAGTTGAGAAAGAGAAAAAGGCAATGGCCTGAACACTGATTCAAAAGGAGAAAAAATAAAACTAGCCTGAAACTAGAGATTCAAAGAAGACATTGGCAAAAATCAGTGTGGCACAGATAGAGCCAAAGGATTCATTTAAATACACTTACAGTACACACAAGCAGCTCAAGTGAAAGCAGGCAAGTTTTCATTACCAATCACTGCAGGAATTTTTCGTATTGTTAAAGACAGTAAAACTGTAAATGAATTCAGGAAATGTTATCGAACTTGGAATTGAACTACATTCTCTGTTTAGACATCTTAGTAATAAATGCTGAATTTGATGCTAAACTGCTTATTTCCCATTATTTCCTTCCATACATCAAAGCAGATAACTATGCATTATTTTCACATTTGCAAGTCACGCCAGGCACATAACTAACCATATCAATAGTGCATTAAACACACTAGAGCAAAATTATTCATTTTCTATGTCGAGAACTCTTTTTCCCCCAGAATACGCCTCCTTCACCCCTCGTGCGGGCTGAGCGGTGCCTCTCTCCTGGCCTGGCGAGCTGCGCACAGGCCAAGGGCTGTTCTGCAGACAGAGACGTCCATTCTCAGCACGGGTCTGTATGCCTGGAAGTTTGCTTGCTTTTTTTTTTTTCTTCCAGGTGTACCACTGGGTCTAATAAATTATATCATTTTCCCTCCATAAAGCTACCTCCCTATATCACTGTCCATCACAAATACAACAGTGCTACTATTCCTAAATATTTTGCAGGGTGAAGTTTCCATTGACCGCAGTTGTAGCTGAGAAAAATGAGCAGTTCTGTAGGTCGCTCCCTGGGACCCCAATGCAGGGGCACGGATTAAATTCTATCAATGGCCACTTACAAAATATCTGGTTTAATAAGACCTACCTAGAATCACCCCAAAATTTCCAGAGAATCCAGGTTTTTCAGAGCAGAGCTCAATTTCTTTCATCAAAAAGGGATTGTTTCTCTTCCCAAAGTCCTTTGCCTTGTTTGCCAGAGTCTCAAATTTCTACAAATCCAGTGAGGGTCTTACTGCCAAGAGACCCCTTTATTAAATAACTGATTCTTTACGAGACACCCCAGAGCACAATCATCCTCTTCACTGAACGAGCTAAAGATTACTGCTAATGAGACAATTGCACATTATCTCGACGCGTACCCTGAAAAGGAGCAAATAAGAGATTGCACTGGCAATCAAAGCCTGGCATTTCCTAACTAATGAAGGCTTGACTTTGACACCTGTGTACAACTTCATTTCCTTCACAGAACAATTTGCGCTATTATGCAGATACCCACCAGAATCATCAATAGTTTTCGAGCTTTTCAAGCCCCCAGGAGAGACACCTGCAGCTTTGAGGTAATGGGGCAACAGGAAAGGATTGACAACCTGGTGCAGACACACAGAACATCACTTTGGAGGGATGACATACTTTGTTGTCAGTTTTATAGTTTTATGCTGGCATTTAAAAAGCAGTGACGCACAGCGATCCTGGATTACATTTCAGGCTCACTTCTCAGCTTTCTCTAAATCTGATCCTTTCTTATCTATCCTCTAGGCTGTCCATGACCCACATCTAATTTTCCCCTGACTTGACTTCTCTTGCCAGTATTACTTCTCCCATGTAGACTTTTGTTTTGACTCCAGGCTTCTCATCACAGTGCTCACTTTCCAGTCTGCCCTACTCGCAGAACCACACAGCGGCTGAGGTTGGAAGGCACCTCTGGATATTGTTGAGACCAACCTCTCTGGGGGTTGCTCAGGGCACTGTCTGGTCAGGTGTTGAGCATCTCCATGGATGGAGACTCCAGAGCCCCTCTGGGCAACCGTGTTCAACCATCCTTACAGCAAAAAAAGTTGCTTCTTACTTATTTCCTTTATCCCAGTTTGTGCCCACTGCCTCTTGCACTTTCAATGCATACTACTGAAAAATGCCTAGCTCCATCTTCTTTATTCCCCTGTCAGGTATTTGTACACATGGATAAGATCCCCTTGAACCTTCTCTTCTCCAGACTAAACAGTGCCAGCTCTCTCAGTCTCTCCTCTTATGGCTGATAGTCCAGTCTTCATGGCCCACCACCTTCCTCCTTAAAGTTCCATTTAGCTGTCTGCCTCTCTAACCCTTTTTTCTCTCTCAGTAGATCCCGTTCCCCTTGGCTCTTACCCAGCTACATCCAGTCCCTACCCTTGACTCCTCTGCACTGCTGCTTTCCAGATCCTATTCAACCTGTGCTCTTGCTCTGTTGAACTGACCTTCAGTCTCCACTCTCTCCCTCACATAGACTTTCTGCCAAGTTTTTTCCCATTTTGCAGTTTCATCTCTTTTTCCTCTTTTCACTCCCTTCCCATGATGCCAGGAAACTACCAGACTATGAAGAGCACAAGGACGGACACGTGTGTCCTACTCTGTTCCAGTGGCTAGATGGAAACTGCTTTTAACAGTCCAGAACGACAGCAATAAAGATCTGCTCAGCCTCTTACAATACTGGTCAGCAACGTGCTAATGCAGACAAAATCTACAGGGAATTAGACTTTGAGTTCTTAACAAGTCTCTGCTGAGATGTGATATTTCAAAGGCTTACAACTCCGACGGGATTCTCACAGGAATAGAAAAAGCCACTCCCTTGACACAAATTCCTTGTGAAGAGTCAAGTCCTTGCTTGAAAGCTTAGGGACATCATACTGTTTCTGTATTTTTGATGCAGACAAAACATATATTCCTTAGTCGTGGCTTTCAGAAATCTCTCAAATCTTTCGGCTGATTTTTTTCCCACACAAAAGACAATTACAACTTTAAACACCTGGCATTGAAAATTTCAGCCCAATGTCACATGCTGTTGAGAACAGGGCAAGCAATAAACATTTCTGTAACTAAGGCGACATTAATGGGCAGCCAGCTTGGCAAACACAGTCAATCCCACAGAATAGTTCCTGCACACTTCTTCTCTTATTCTTGGTAAAGAAATGGTTTCCATTTATAAAATTGAGTTTTACCAAGTTCAGTCAAGACCTATAGACTTCTCAAGCACAGATACTAGCAAATATAATCCTAAATTAAATTTCATGATCTTCAGTAAAAGGCAGGAATGCCAGGAGAAGTCTTGTGCATTTTTTGTAAGATTTCTTACACCTCTCTTGCCCACACATATCCTCTTTTTAGCCTTTATGTTTTCTGATGTAGTACAAGGTAGCTGAGTACATTAATCATGTTCACGCTCCGAAAGAAGAAAAAACCCACAGTCCAAGGGAACCAATGAAGCATTTTGCCATATCTTTTTATGTGTAAGGGCTTACTGAGTGTCATCAGATAATGCCGCACCCAGACAACTGTCTTGCCAATCCTGAATATACAGCTCACCACCAACTGCACTGAAAGAGGTGGCAACAATTCCGTACTACTTTTTCAGCACAGGGCAGTTTTTAACTTAACTTTACATAACAAGTTTCCTGAGTATATTTAGGAAGACAGGAACTTTTTTTGTCTGTTTTTCATCACCACCAAGGATCCATTTCTAACTAACACACATCACAGCCCAGAATGCTGCTTTTTGTAAGTATAATCTGATCAGTGGAAAGATACATTAAAAAAAGGTGCAGAATGGATTATCCCACAAGTTACTTTCTTAATTTAGTGTCAGAATAAACTGCAAGAAGCAAGGGAAAGGCAGAAATTCAGAAGTGTGAGAATACACACCTAGCAAATAACAAGGTGTTTATTAATATTTGCCCTCTTATATAATCTTACAGATTCATAAATCAGTGTTATACATGGAACTGCAGGTGGAAGCAGTATTTAAGAACAGATGTTGCACTAACTTTTAGTTTTCAGCTTCCCTCAAACTTGCATAAATAAATCCATTTATACTTTTCACTAAAATGGACCTCAGTAGGATCTTACTCACTCAAGCTACATTTTGGGGGATTCAATCAGTCCTAAAATTAATGAAACAGCAGGGGTAATGCATCATAAAATGTACTGTTCTCACTGGACAAATATAGCACAGTTTTAAATTCCTACGAAAGTTTGTAGCACATTTTGGAAGAGCCAGGGAATCTTGCAATAATGGGAACTTTCATGTCAGTCATCCACTGTTAAATCTTTGCTCAGAGGTAGGGACAGATTGCTACTCTGCACGGATAAATTAGGAAATACAGTGATGAGTAAGACCTCCTCCTCTTTGGAGAAAGTCCATGCTACTTTAAAGTAGAAATCTACAATGGATATGCTATGCAAAAGATCAAGTAATCACAGCAGCCTTTGTATAATTAAAAGCAGTTCTAATTCTGGCATTCTTTCAAGCACTAGAGACAAGCGAGTGACTGTAATTATGGCAGTTTTCCAAATCCAAAATGTGCCTGACAGGAATAACTCCTTGCCTTGGTAACTAAACATGAACTACTAATGGTGGGGGTTTGAAAGGAAACCTGACCTAATAGGGATCAATTGGAAACTTTGGCAGATTAGGTATGCATTGTGCTCTGCCTGTGTACAGGATGGAGACTCATTTGGATATAATCAATTAATTAGGCATCACTGTTGAAATTTACTGGTTTTCTCCTGAAAGCGTCTCTCAACACTGACCTCTGATAATAGATAAGAGCACTCCTATCTCATTGAAGTTATAGTTGAAGAGCTTCCAGCTACCGGGGGCATAAAAAAAAGGAAAAGAAAAAAAAGGAATTTGACAAGAAGCACAATGTCATCCCTTAGGTGCCACAGTACAATTTTGCAATAAAACCCCTTATGTAGTCTATACATGAGCAATATGCATGCAAGTAACTGAGTTTGGTAAAAAGGAAACCATTTCTTTTCTCTTCTCTTACAAAGTATAGTTAACCACTTAAACACAAAGAATATCTCTACCACTTCTTAGTTATGTCAAATTAGTGGTAACTAACGCTGCGATGCTTCACAATAGGATTCAGAAGCTGTAAGTGGTGTTATTAGCTGCTCTGTTTTAATCTGATCTTTTCCCCAAAGTAGACAATTACCCTGTGTAGTTCATACACGAAACATTTAAATAATTTACACATTTATGTATATGAATTCTTTCTTTAAAGATAAAAAAAAGGCTTTTTTTCATTCAAAAATGATAAAGCACTTCCGTTGTTATAATTTACTATGGTAATTTGACAATGCAAAAAACCCAACAAAACCCTGTAAAAGAAACTGTGCACAGTTAAAGAACAATGCTACGCGTGTTTAAAATCCTACTGCCTTAAAGTGTATTTTTCAAAGGAATACTTCCCCATAGAACTTGAAAACCCAAGTAAAAATAAATCATGACTGCGTGATTGTGGATAGGGGTAAGGAAGGACAGAGGGGAATGCTGGCTCATATTTAAGTTCACCCACTGATTAAACTCTCTTCATGTGGTTTTCCTGAAAGTTAATGTCTGACACTACACTGCTCTAAGTTTTAATATGGATTTATTTTCAGTGTCATTGCATGACTAATGAAGAAGAAACAGGTCTATAACCAGGTGCAGAGTCAACACAACAAGAATGCAGAGAGAAATAACTGAAAAACTATTTGCTGGTATTTACAGGGCAAGTATAATAAGTGTTGCGTTGATAGATACATACTAATAATATCTGTAATTACTCTGACCAGAGCAGACTGGGAATGAAGTATCTGTATCATTCCCTCAACGTTCTTGAGAAAAAAGGCAGGTTTTTGTTTTTGTTTTAAGCCGTTTAATTTTTCACCTTGGAGTCCTACCAATCAGCCGAACTGCCTTACTGCTAAAACAGCAAAGAGCTAGGAGGCAGTGATATTAAACAAAAGTCCGTAAGAAGGAAGATGGTGATGTGACCCCCTCCCTTGGCCTGTTGTTTAAGAGGCAAGTGTAGCATGTGACATTTGAAGTGCCTGTGGAGCTTTCCCTGCTGACAGAAAACATCAATAAACTACATAGCTCAACTACATTTTGAGCAAGTGAAATGCTGCCTTCAAAGGTCTTGTTACAAAATGATACAAATACAGTTCTTTTTAATGAAAATGTGACCCAGGGAAAAAGAGAAGCAGTGTTTCCTTTATTAACTTTCTTTTGACTTTCTACTCACCAAGCAGGAAGAACTCTTTCAATATAAAACTGACTCATCAAAAGGCCAACTACAAAATCTAGATAACTGCCAGGCTTCTGAAAAAGAAGCTAATGCCATGTAGGTCAAGAGATTTCCATAGCTGTTCATATCAGCACCTCCACCACAGCATGCCCTCGTAGTTACCAAGAGAGACTGAGTCCCTTTTATTCAAATACTCCCCATGTAAGGATGTTAGTGTTCCTCATGAAAAATGTGTTGCGTCTTCAGGGGATAGACATGAGCACATTGGTAGGAGCAGAAATCAGACTCATCCTTCTCTTCACCTTCAAGAATATGCACAGTGTTGTGGACACGCTTGTACAGCAGGCAGCAGGGTAGACAACCTATGGATCAGGATTTTCAAATGCCGTGGCTGTGCAAATGATACACATCTGCTCCCAACTGCTATCTAGCATTGGCTAATCCAACTTAGTTTTACTGATTTTTAACTTTACAAGCTTTGTATTCCCAAAAAGGTTGCTCACGTTTTCACTGGGAGGCCACCAGTACTTTACATTCCTTTTCAGTCTAGAAGAAAAACTCCGAGACATCTTACTTGGAGCCTGTGTCACGCCCAACTTATTTTACCAACAGCCGTGGAGTTATTTGTTCTTCAAGTTCTACAGATCTGCTATGAGAAGGTGCAAGTCACAGAGCTCAGAAAGTAAGGGCACAAAAAGTGGAGTGACACTGGAAACACAGAAGATCTAACACGTCTTCTTCCTACTAATGAATGGCACGGAAAGCAACTGGTAGCCAGCAGCCAAAAGGAAAGTAGAAGGGTAAGGAAAGTATCAGTGAAAGCAGACCATGACTGTGGACAGCTGGGAAGGTCACAGTGCTGCTCACTTGATTTATTTAAACTTTGGAGAGTGTTTCCCTTTAAAATCTTGTGTCAATGTGGAGTGCATAGCTGTAAGCAGATGCTACAACCTCTCTCCTTTCAGGCATGCTACGGTTCTGTCTAATCAGGAGAAACAATTCACTCTAATGAAACTTAAATGTATTAGTGACAGTTGAACATGTTTTGCATTATATAGCTAGGAAAATTACATATCTCTCCCATATAGAAATTAACTTCAGTAACCCCATGAACAATAATTACAATCAACTAACATGAAAACACAACATGACAAAATGCACCCTGCAATTTATCTTCTCAACGAAATTACGCTGTACAGAAAGGAAGGTATTCCATCACTTAACTCAGTACCGGTGCACCAACAGGGTAATGAAGTTCCTTCAGTTACTGCAGACTCCTTCAAATCATTAGCCACTTAAGATGAAACAGATGCCACACATAGCCTTCTTTAGGCATTAACATTAATGTAATCCAACTGATCTCAATACTATGATTTTGCATCTTTTTTATTTTCTGAAATGTAAAAGAGAAACTCAGACCAAGATAGCTATTACTTGCAGCTCAAATAGAATGGTATGATTTTCAAATGTGAAGAGAAAAAATAATCCAACGCCACCTTCAAACAGATGAATGAAATTAGTATTAAAACAGTAAGAAATATACACAAAATTTCTGGAAGTGAGGTTTAAAAGGGCACCATCAAATGAGTTAACATTTCATTAATACTGATTGCTTTCACCTGGACATAAAAAAAAAGAAAGAAAACCACTGGTCATCATATGCAAGTCTACCTATGACTGTAAACCAAGGTAAATCACTGAAAGAGACATCATTTAAGCACCAAAATGAAAAAGAAGGAAAACATATGAAATTAAGAAGAAAAACCCCAAACTATTTTCATAGTAGATAAAATCTGAGGTGAAGAAACAAAAGCAGCATGTCTGTGTAAGAAAGAATTAATAATAATTGTCAAGATATGTCATCTATCTTCCACCTTTCCTGCAAGTACAGGTAAAGGAAATAGTTGGTTTAATTCCATTAATTCCAATAAAAACATAATTAAGTTACTCTTCATGATAAGTAGTTTATAGTCAGATCTGCATATCATACAGCTTTAGATATGTTAAAGAATAAATTTATAAAATATAAAAATAAAAAAATATTTCAAAATAATAGATATGCTATTTGAGAAAAATGAAAATATGAAGCCATGAATTTTACAGTGTTAAAACATATTGGACAAAATATTTGAAGATAAAATCACTTCTAGTTAAACAAAAAAGCAATTATCTCTACCTCTGTATTTCATCAAGATATTACAGTTTGCTGTGAAAAGAACTGGAGGATGCTAACTATGCATGTTTCATTCTCATAGTCTATTTTTTCCCCATTTCTCTCTGCCCATCATTTTATAAAGTGTCTCCTAAAAGTTGATAAAAGTGTCTTTTTTGACCAGAGAAATCAAAATGAAGGACTAAAGAAAATTTTCAACTTCAACACCACCCTCCTTTATGTTACTTAAAATTTCTGTAGGAAGAAAGGCATTCTCTAGTCCACAGCAGGAGCAATAGTTTACAAATACTTCTTTCACTATTGAAAGGGTGATGAGGCACCAGGAACAGGTTGCCCAGAGAAGCTGTGGCTGCCCCCTCCCTGGAAGTGTTCAAGGCCAGGTTGGATGGGGCTCTGGGCAACCTGGTCTAGTGGAAGGTGTCCCTGCCCATGGCAGGGGGGTTGGAACTAGATGGGCTTTGAGGTCCCTTCCAACCCAAACCACTCTGTGACTCTATATTCACAGAAAAGGATGACCCAAATAGACGACACTATCTGACTGACACTTGCTGAAGAAGGATCAGTGTTACAGCAAACCATGCGCTGAAGATAAAGCTTGCAGCTCAGTTATTAGATTGTAGATGTTGAAGAACAGCAAAAGATGTTTTGTAGCAGACTTCTCTCTCCCTTGCTTAGTATGCATTGACTGGAGTGGGAAACCCCTTCAGGAGCACTAGGAACCCCATCAGAGTAGAAAAGGAAGTACCAGTATTCAGTTCCTCAAGGATACAAACCCAAGTTCTGGACAACTAGCTGGCAAGTTAGATATCCTTGGAAAACAAACAAAAAAGCCACCTCAAAAACAAATCCCCAAAACCACCATTAAGACCTCAAGAACAAGCACCTGCTTTCTATTACTGTCTTTGTAGCCTTAAACTTATGGAGTGAAAGATCAGGATAAATCAGAGCATATTCTTAGAAGAGATATAAAAAAAACAACCCAACTCCTCAATAAGGACAGTGTAACACGGATATTATTGTCATGGCAAAGAACAAATGTTTTATGAGTCAAATTAAGTCATATACTTTGCATACAATTAGGTTAGGCAGAGAAAATCATCATACTAAGGAATTGTACCTACAGGTTTGATTAATTATTCCTTTCTTGAAACAGCTGATTTATCAGGAAAGGTACTTCTCTGCTATATGCTGTAGAATGCTAGAATATATACAATCCCTAAGATGTTTTAATGATGATTAGCTTGAGTGGATTATGGTACACAGATAAGTTAAAAAAGTTTAATGCATTCATAAACTGAATTTGACTTGATTTTAAAATCTGTTATCATGAGTTTAGGTGTGCCTCGTAAAGAAGGTGCAGAAACTTAGGCTACCAATAAGAAATTCCAATAATGTTCAGTAACTTCTTAAACACCTACCTGACTTGGAAGCCAAGCGTGAGTTAACATTTGTCTTACAGGATAATGAAGCAAATGATTTACATGAACATTATTTGTATACTTGGGCCTGGACTTTGATTCTGTCTAAAATTAAAAGTACCAATTGCTCTTGTTCTTCCTGATGTCTTTATCCTAGCCAAACAATCTCAGACTTTCTCATAAGGGGAAAGAGGTGGGGGAGTGCAGAAAAAACAGCAGAAGTAGCTGCTGATCAGAATGAAATCATAAAACCTTCAGCCAAAATCAACAACAACCTGCAAGTTTGATATCCTCCAGTTATCACACCAATAGGAGGGTGCAAGAGTAGCTCTGTGCAGAAGCTCAAGAAGCAGCACAAATTCATTCATTTTCAGTTTTAAAATTCAAATTGAGCTGCCTGCAGAGAAGCTGATAAGCTCTCTAGTAGAGTATAAAGTATACACAGGCCTTAAGATCTAGCACAGGTGGATTATGTGTAATGAAGTAACAGGAATAAATATCATCTAGGGTGAACGAATCCATCACAACTCTTACCCATGCAAGCAAAACAAAGCACAAAATGCAGCCACGGTTATGAATATAAATATCTAAAAGAGTATATAAATATTACATTTACAAGAATGTGCCTTAGAGTTCTGAGTAAAATGGAGTTCTACAGTACACATTATATTCTTAGGAGAACATAAAGCAGAAGGTAAGGAGTTTTCTTCGTCAACTGTTGGGTTAACAAAGACTGACCAGGAGCAGGAAGGAAATTTGTAAAAGGAGGTAAGTTGAGAAGCATAAATTGTCACAATTCTCTAATATTTTTTTTTAAGGGAAAAAAACCCAACAAGCTAAACATGAGGAAGAGGCGGTCATCCTGACTTTTTCTACAAAAAGTCTGTTAGCAAATCAGCCATAACACTAAACACTCATAGAACTTCTGCACAGCATTTATCTTTAGACCCGTCATCAAGACAAATCAGTCACTCATTTATTTCAAAACAATGGATTTTTTCAGAATTAGTGTGTACATTCACACTTTATACATGACTTAGAAGAAAAATGAAATAAAAATGTGTTTGGTTTTTTTGGGTGTTGTTTTGTTTGGTTGGTTTTGGTTTTTGTGGGGTTTTGTTGTTTGGGCTTGGTTTTTTTGTTGTTTTTTTTTTTTTAATTACAGCTAATAGGCTAGCCTACAGCAGTCAACAAAGAAGAAACATCACTATTCATTCTACACAGTTGCCAGGCTGCACACAATGTCCTAAACTTCTTTGCACCACGAAATTACGAGTGTTGAACCAGAGCTTAGATCTGAAAAAGACCCACCCCAGGTATATGTACTCTACTGAATATGTGCAGGGAAATTTTTAAATCTGGACAAAGACCTGCTTCATCAATTTTATTTCCATGTATTTATTTTCAGTAATAGACTACAGTTTGACAGTAGCAAAATACACAATGTCCATAGTAAAAACTGCAAAAATTCTGGGGGAATTCTGATTTATCAAGTAATGTCAAGAACATATTACCAGTACTGGTTACTGGTTGTAACCAGCACTGTCAAAGCCAAACCCAAGAGTGTCTCACATTACATTTCTCAAGACAAAAATAGTTTTAGTGATGGATTTCTTACTTTAAAGCAACAAATATTATAATAAACACCATTTTTTGTTCATTTGTTGTAGCATGGCAAGAGGACTAAATTTTAACAAATCCAAGTTTGTCTAATATTAAACCAATGCTATATTTTGCAATACTTATTGCTATTGTCTTTCATCCGATCAATACTGGAGTGAAAGGTACTAGAGCAAGCTGTGAACACGATGAAGTGTAATGGAATCAAGGAACGGACACTCATACCACTTCCTCTTCCATAAAACTAGTGGGGAAAAAAAGCCCTCTGAAATTACACCATGTAGCAGTGCTGCTGTTTTTGCTGAAGACACTTTGTACACTTTGTATTGCAAGAGCTTTGGGAGCTGGCAAGAAAACCAGAATAATCATAACTCTAAGGAGATGGTCTAGTCTAAATTTATCAAAAGGATCGATTTTTTTTTTTTTTTTTATGAAGGTGTATTTCCCTTCACATCTCCCCTCCTCATCTCATCCTGCCCCTCTCTCAATGGCAGCTTGTCCTCTCCAACCACCAGCACCAGCCTGCCCTCACTGCACACACATCAACCACAGCTGCCCCCTCTAACCCAGCACCACTGTGCTTACCAAGACCCAGGAGGTATAAAAACAGGAGAGGAAGAGGCAGCTCAGGCTTACCCCAAACAGTGAAGTCGCTGTTGCTGCTGTTAAAGGTGGAAGGGGAAGCAGGAAGGCTGCTGGGGCTAGAGGAGGCTGCCTTGATGGCCCCACTTTGGTTGCAGAAGCCCCATCTTGGTGCTTGTTGGTCTGCACCTCCTCCTGGAACAACTCCAGAATAACAGAAGACTCCATCCCACTATGGCCTGCTTGAATAAATGCTTATTTATTGCAACTCATGTACACATGTTCAAGCTTGTCACGCACTATCTTTCATGTAACACCTTCATCTCTGATGGGGCTGCAGCCGTGAAGCAGGTTATAGAGTTATCCAAGTTCCTGGGTGCTTTTTCCCATTGGCTTTGGTCCAGTTTCTCCGGAAGAAACATAAGGCACCTTATTCCCTATCTAAAACCTTTCCTTAGCACANAAAAAAAAAAAAAGACAAGCATTAAGCTAAGGTGGCTAAGCCAACAATGCCCCAAGTTTCCTTGTATTTTGACCTCTATCTCTGTCGGTCCCTTGTTTTAATCTTAGCTTCTAAATTATTTACAGCAAGGACTGGCTTCCCCCCTCCCCTTACACTTGTACTGGGTACAGCAGAGAGGAGCCCTACGCTATTTCGGAGGAAAACTGATGGTTTTCTGCAACATGGAGAGATTATTTTTAACTCTCCCAACACTGGAAACAAATGAGTTAAAAAGGAAGGAAAACCATGTGTAATTAGTTGGAATAAACATTAGTGAATGTTGTTCACCGTGATAATTCCCAGCATATTAGCAAATATTCTGAAGTATTTTGATACTCTTAAAGCATTTCAAAAATAGGAATACATTTCAGGAAAAAATTATATGGTAAGTGAGCTGGAGTGAAAATTAGCATTGGCTGTAATTCTGTTCCATTAAATTTGTTATTCTGGGCTCAGTACATATGGGCAAATTCTCAGAAAACTAGTGCTTCTTTACTGCTGCATTTGCAAATGTGTACTGGGGCAATGACAAGTAGAATTAATACTTTAATATTCTTTCTTGAGCAGTGAAACTAGTTTCATATCTTGTTTGCAAAATCTACACGCAATGTGCAATTGCTTCAAACACGAACATTTTTCAATACAAATTAACAGCCTAAAAAACATCCACCGGAGGGGCAAAATGGAAACATTCTCCCTGTTTTGTTATAATTAGCAAATCATTTACTTTAGCTCAGTACCACTGTTATCTTTTGAGATATGTTCCTTCAATCTAAGCTGAATTTTAACTCTTGCATACAAATGAGCAAGCACGCCCAAAGTTCACCGAAAGAGCAGATCCGGCTTTTAGATTCACAGCTCTGAAGCAAGTCTGTTTTAGCATATATTCACAATTTTCATTACTCTCATCACTTGCCCTTTCCCCCCTCCAAATCAGACATAATCTAGTGGAAAGGCATTGGTAATACTTAATATTACCTGTTCTAACATTAAAGTCCCTACATTAAGAACAGCTGATTTTAAAATCCAGAATGGCTGAACAGTAAATAGATGGGGTGGGGAAGTAATAAACACCGAGATAGCTCTTGTGTTGGAAAGCAAAACGTTGGTGAGTGTGACAGAAAAGACACTTGCAGGATTTGAAGTGGATAGAAGATTAAGATTGTGAAATTTCTTTTAGGGCCTCAAGTTATCTTACTAGTTTTCATATAAAGCATTAATAACAGCTCATTTATATTTTAAAGCTCAGACGATATCCATGCCACTTTAAAACATGTGATGCTGCTTGGCTACATCCTATTTTTATGCTAGCAGCAGAGGTAGGACCAGGGGTGAGGCGGCACCGAGTTCAGAACAAGCAGGGACACCAAGCTTGCTCAGGTCCCTCGGCAGGTTTTTCAGCTTTTGCAGAGCTCCCTGCTCCTTTAGCAATGCTCCTACTGGTACGTAAGGAAGCTAGTTTAAAACCTGCCCAGGTTTACACAAGTTTCAACAAAATTACATATGTCTGCCAGGCTGATATAACCTGAATAGGAAGTTGGAGAGAAATCCCTGAAGGGATGGCAATCATACTTAAGTATGCATATTACTTAATCACACTTAAGTAAAACATTCATTTTAGCATGTTATAGTTTCCTTTAATATGAAGGTTAAGAACTTCTCTCTACTTAACAGTCCATACTTCTAAGCATTCCCAAACATTCAGGCTTTCTTCAGTTAGCCTGAAATGTGGTGTGGTCGGTAGGAGCACCTACTACGTTGACACCTTGGATCGAGCCTTATCCTTCCTCTCCACTCCCAGTGAGTTCGGTGTTCTAATATACTCTTTTGCACAGGATTTTGGCTTAACTGACAGCTCTCGTCACGGCGAACACAGCTCTGTAGCTCAGTCAGCAAGTGCATCCATCCCCTTCGGCAAAGCAAATTACTTGCAGGTGCTTGTATTCTGCAGAGGGGCACAGGGGTCGTGCTGACAACCTGGCAGCATTTTCCCCTCATTTCTGAGGAGAGAGATCTGTCATGCCCTTTCTTTGCAGGACAACTCTGGACTCCTACCTCCACATCTTACACGGGGCCAGGATATACAAACTGCTACTCCAAGACATAAACTCTGGTCAGCACCAGTTGCCTGCATATGCGCTATTGTACAAGAAAGCTCATTCTCCCTAAAGTGACCTCAGTCTGTCTTTCTGCTTTCCCTTAAGAGTCCAAGTCAGAAGATATTGATAAAATAACTTGAAATGTAAACCCGAGAACTAAGTGACACAAAACTAGGAGAGTCACCAGCCCTGGCTGTGATGGTGAGGCAAGACAGGTATTTCAGACACTAGTGAGATCAGAAATCTGTGTTGGCCAACAGCAACGGACTGGGGGACGTTTGGTCAAAGTTGGGCTGGGTGGTAGCCTGACCTGCCAGGTATAACTAGCTGAGCTTAGTTATGCACAGCCATATAGAAAACTGTTACTTACAATGTATGAAGGGAAAAGAAAGAATGCAGTTATGAAGCAATTCAGTGTTTCCCCAAATGTTAAAAACTTAAAGTAGAAGAGTGAGCTGACAAAGGCAGCGGTGGAAAGGGTGTATTTTGCCAGGGATAATGAGGGGAAAAAAGGAGAGCCTACCCTGTCTCAGATCTTCTTGTAGTTCTAGTAAACATCACGAAAATCATCAACACTTCTGAACAAAGACTATGCCTGATTCCTCCCTGTGGACCTGTTTGCAACTATACAGTCCAAACCATGACCGTAACACATCTTCCAAAATAACAACAAGTGTAGGAGGGAAGACAGGCTTAAATTACTGATGTCTGATTAAGACAGAGAAAATTCTCAGCGGTCAACCAACAAAATAGGTTAAATAGCCTAAATATTCATTAAGTTCCATATTTCCTTCTCTATTTTCATTCTTTTTGCTCTTTAAGCAGACAAATGGGGACACTCAATGTGAAACATAATGGAAAAATCCTTCATATTATATCTTTTTCTGTGCCCAATGGTATTTGAACTTACCCAAATGCCATATGCAGTAACAACTGTATTTATTAAAAAGGTTGTTTACATTTTATGTCTGGAAAACTACAATTCTATCCTTTATGGATCATTCAACCTCGGTAACACAAAATTTCATTCTGTTTTCAAACTCTACCGGACCAGAAACTACCAAGCCTGCTGAACCTTAAGCCTAATCTACAGGACTGTTAAACTAAAACATGTAATCCAAGTCAGGCATGACTCCAGCGCAGCAAGCTTAGCCTTCCCTCGGGTCTCATTTCCTCCTCTCTTGCCACAGCAGAAGCAGCTTGCTCATTCTCCCGACTCTCACTTCACACACTCATCAGCCTATTAACCAGCTGGATCTGATAAGTGGGTTCCAAAACCACAAAAAAGCCAGGGGCACACTGAAGTGGTGACGCACGTTTCGCCGTGTCCCTGGTAGCAGCCCCCCCGAGCACGGCTTTTCCCAATATCCAGCAGAAAGGATAAGGGGTGTTGTGTAATGGATGTTGGGCAGGCAGGGCAGACTGGAGGGGAGTTTCCCTCCCAACCCCACGTTCTGTACAGACCCCCCACCCCCCCCCGGAGCCTGACATTGATGCTTTAAGTTTACCTGGGCTACTTCAACCCAGGAACAGCAGTTCAAAAGACATTTTCAAGCAACAATGAGACGTACAATTTGGGGTAGTGGGGAAAGGAGAAGTAAGCATGCTCTAGATGCTCATTTCTGACAAGCTAGGCATAATGTCATTTTATTTCTCATTTTTTATACGTTGATAACTGTATTTTATCCCTTTAAGGGTTGAAAGAAAATGTCGAAATACCATGAAAATAAAATGAAACAAGTACCATGAAAATACTGGCAAATCCAGAAAAGACCACCCATCTCTCCTTCTCCCATGAAAACCTCTGTACAGATGTTTTGTTCTCCGGTAGTAGCAGCGCAGGAGGAAGAGCAAGGGGAAAATCCCACGGGCTTTACCCGACCCCCTGGGGCAGGCTGCACATGCTCTTTCCTGTCTCTCAAATACTGCCCACTGTCTTCAAAAAGTAATGACTGTTAGGATCTTTTAATAACGCAATGTTACCAAATATCGATCTGTTCTCATGGAAGATGCTACTGATTACTCACCATTTTAGGTAACTTCAGTCACCGTTTCATGGGCAAAGTAGAACTGTCATAAAACTTGTCAGCTTGGCATGTGAGGATGGCCAAGGACCAGAACAAAAAGTCAGTGCCACAGCATGCAAAACAGTTTAGGAACCAATAGATACTATTAGTGTCTACCTTTTCTTCTTTTGTTAAGCATGTCCATGTTTTCTTCTTTATCCAGGTTGTCATTCAGACAACCCTGCCAGGATCCTAAACAAAGGTTTACCCTTTCAGAATCCATTTCTAAGTCTGTAAAATACTCCCTTCAACACAGCTAGCAACTTCTTTTGTCTCTTTGGTCTTAACCTTGCATACAAATACAGTTCAGCTCAATTGCTGTAATTCTGCTGGGACTACTCAAATGAATAGTTACAGACATTTTTATTTGCAGGGCTGGGATGTAATGATAATGCCACCTGAATTTTGAGAGTGATCAGAGACAACGCTAGAGAAATTCTGACAAATGTGTGAAAAAATATTTCAAAAGCACTTCCGACACTTGGGGCTTAGGAGTCACTAAGGTGCTTTTTAAGCTATCCTATAGCTTTTGTATTAAATTCTATGCTTTTGTTTTATATGACAAAGACCACATCAAAGTTGCCTGTGCTGTGGAAAACAGGATCAGTTAGTGAAGGCTGAGATACTCAATAACAAACAACACAAAAGAGATGTCATTTCCCTGTAGTCTGTACCACATTTGAACTGGGGCATTGGAATGATTTTTTTTTTTTTTTTTTTTGCAATATTTTTCTGAAGGTTGTCAAAAACACAGCCCACTCAAGCTAACCGTTCATAATTAAGAAACATGAAGGGAAACAGTCTGTGGAACATATCAGCTAGCCATGTTTCTCTAACATTAGCAAATACTCAAACCACACTTGGTAGCTTTAGAAATAGCCTATAATAGCCAAATACATGACTAAGAAGCTACTAAATCCTATTCAAAATCCTGCTAAAGGCATTTTGACTCTTGACACTCAAGTAAGAATTTTTTATTGGGTTTTTTTTCCTTGGATTTTGGTGTGTGTATGTTTGGGTTCTTTTGCTTTTGTTTGTTTGTAGGGTTTTTGTTGTTTGTTTGAAAACAGAAACTGCTTATGTATTCCACCTTAAAGTCATACTTTTTCAAAGCCTCCTCAAAAGATTCAGCAGAGAAGGAGTTACACATTTTTGCACCTCTAAGAGTCTGACTGCTCAGCCAGAGGGAGAGCAAGAAGCAAGGAATTACAGGGCAATCACCCTTAATAAAGTTACAGAAGGAAAGATAACAGAAGCATGTTGGAAATGAACAGTCACAGAAAGATTTGTAATTAAATTTGTTCAGGGATTTTAAGGGTTTGAAATAGCTGACAAAGCTGACAGTGGAAGATCTAGCATTAGAACAAAAAAAAAACTTTTTAATTTTTACAAGGGCAAACTGAAGAGAATGAAAGCAGCCCATACCCACATTCCAACAAAATCCAAAGATTTAATAAGGATGAAGAACACATTATAATTTTGAAAGACCATTGCTTTCCAGGATCAAGTTGCGTGTATTGTAAAGCACCCAACAGGATATAATTAAGCAATAACACATGCCAGGCATTAGTTTCTGAGCAACCAGAAAACACTATAGATTTCAGTAAAAAAAACCCAAAACAAAACAAAAAAACCCATGGTTTACTTGTTACTTATCACAGTTTGTACAGCTTTCCTATCGTTACACTCAGCATGCACAACATATATTCACTCTGCTGTAGCTTTGCATGAAACTATGTCCAATCATATCCTATAAATCCTTAATTACTTCTTGTGCATAAATCAAGGCCAGTTCTGAAGACAATCCAAAAGGCAGAATCTTCTCTGTTGAGACCCCTGTAATCCTTGCATTAAGTGTTGTGGGTGATAAAAATAAACCTTAGCATTCACTAAACATGTACTGACACATTTTTATGGTTGAGAAGTCCTCTGTCCCATCCTGTAATCATTTTGTGTTTCTCCTAACAGCAGACAGCCAGCCAACCACACCACATACAGGAAAAAACACCACAGTGTTTTCTCCATGGGTCCAACTGAAAGAAAACAACAGCAAGACATTTTCTTCTTAAAATATGCTTGACGCTATGCCTTGGAATTTCATTTGTTACAAGTGAGCAGCAATTGTTCATTAAACTCAACCAATTTATATTCTACTGCAAAGTTACTATTCTGTATGTTGCAATTTAGATTTAAGGTTCCATAGCTCTGGCATGTTCCTGAAGAAATGGAAATTCTAAGCAGATCAAGATCAAGTAGCAGCAATATTGCAATAATAACAGTTGAACATGTGCTCTTAAATAAGATCACATTCCTCTCAGAATAAAGGACTTCTGAACAAAACAAAATAACAAAAAATACTGTATACTGTGAAGCACAGTTTCACTGGGCATTTGGGTGAGTAATGGTTCTGCAGGGACATACTAACGGTTCATTGTTCAGCTTAACTCTGAAGTCTTCACTCACCTGAAAAAGGCACTGCGAGACATCCAGCTATGTAATAAGCACTGCTTCTGGAATGCTATCTGAGGAGGGCTTTTAAAAAATTACTTGTGCAATGTAGAACAACTTGTAAAGTCTAGCTGTGAAAACTGCAAGAAAACACATATAACCATTTTCCCCAGTCTCCTTCCTTCAGCAACTCCCTGCCCGCCAGCAAGGCTGCTTTACTTCCAGGAAGGGTTTTGTAGCAGTAACTGAGATCCTGTAACTCAGGTTGTTCCTAAAACAGAAAACTAATTGGGAATATTGAACATCTCCCACAGGAATTTGTGAAGGTCTATTCTTGTTCTGTCCCTCCACACTCGGGGTGAAATGCTACATGGGTCTCCAACCTGACACAAGTCTACAGAGAGCTCGACTACAGACGTGGCCATCCACCACAGCTCCTGCGTTTCAGAAATCAGCCCATCAGAGGTGCTGATATAACTGTTTATGTTGTGCTCCCAACCCAAGGAACTCATCTGGCTTCCAAGAACCAATAAACAAAGACCTATACCTTAAACAGTATTGACACCAAACTCTACTATGAAACTCCACCACCAGGCTGCCTTCTGCATATTTGTCCTTCAATTAACTTTTGCTCAGATGTGTGTCGTTACTGAACACAGGGATAATTTTTATGCTTTCCAATTTATGAGCTTCCAAGATACAAATTTTGAAGCCAGCATATGCATGGGACATTCAAATCCCTCAACAATCCAGCACAGTATCTGTACCACCTGGGAGATCTTCACTTTTATCTCTCTCTCCAAAAGCAGCAACGTGCAGAAGTTGGATTTCATCGCAGTCCAGACGAGTATCAAAGCATTCTCTGCTCTATTGCTCTTGGAGTAGGTGATGGGCTCTTTAAAATACACCAGCCATCACAAGGAGAACAACCACCTGCAGCTGAAAAACTGATTCTTTATTTGTTCACTGGAAAGATCTATCTATTGACTTATAGCTCCCCACTGACTTTGCCTATTCTATAGCAGAAATACGGCACTTCATTTTGGTCTCAGGACAGAGCATACAGCTATGATAATGGAGAAAGGGCTTCAGTTCTCTTGGGCAGAAATTCACACAAATATCACAAGGGTCTGAAGGCAACACTAGTTTTACCTCCTGCCAGGCTGTCCTATTCCTACTGCTTCCGTGTTCACCCTCTCACCACCCCCCTGACAGAATTTACCCACATTTGTAAAAGCTTCCAGGCTTAAAAAATGCCTCACAACCATTGTCTAATAGGAATAACAGCTTGCAATTATAAAAGATTTCTCAAAAAAATTTCATACTAGCATGCTTCATGGACTAGTTATACAAGAATTACTGCCGGCACTCAATTATGCTACAGTCAAGCATAACTGATATTGCACAATATGGGCTGAAAAGTCTCTAGAAAAAAACAATACTTTTACAATGTTGCCAGCCAAGATGGTATTTGAATCACTGGCTGGGCCCTAAATTCCGATCCTGAGAAACGTTCCCTCCTGAAAAACACAATGCCATCAAAATTTTGCAGACTCGTCAATAAACTCTTGGATCACTGTGTCAGAGAATAATCATTTAAGATGCAACTGCAATGTATGGTAAAGGAAGTAATTTTCTTCTGCTGATTCGTTTGCACCAATATACAGTGTGTATCGATTGGTTTGAAGTCCGACCTCCTTTGGCAGAGGTAGAATTCCAATAAAATGTAGTGACGAATGCCGAAAAATACACTGTGTTGACAAATTTAAAATATTAATTCTTTAGTCATGCTATAATTGGTCCTGGTATGGACTAAGAAACACAATGCAGTTTCACAAAACTTCATCTGTATGCCAGCAAACCCACTGCGTGGGGGTGTCCCCCCACTCCCTTGGAGGAGGGACGAGCCCTGGCAGACCTTTAAGGCAGTTCCACTTGGAGGAGCGTGCGGTGCCCTCAGCATCTGACCTGCCTTTGTTCCCTGATATGCACAGGGCAAGTTGCTCTTTTCCTCCTCCCTGCTGCAAGTCAAGAGATTTCTGGAGCAAATACCAGGGGAGGGGACATCTAATAGACCATTCGAATAATGTCTCCATCTAAGGAATCTGTTTGAAACAGATAAGCTAAAACCTTCAGAGAGATCAGTTAAGGGAATAGCATATGCATATTTAGAAATTACAAAGCCACTTTAAAAAAGCACGGCTGTGAGCCAGGAACTTACCACAAGTTTTTCTTTGCCCAGCTCAACATCAGCAGCCTTCAAATAATAAGACACGTACCCAGTACACCGTGCTACTTATTGATAAACCTCTCAGTTCCACAAGGGAACCTCAGAACCAAAACCGTAAAGCTAGATAAAAGCCCCCCTCCCTTCCCCCCCCCCCGCCCCCAAAAATGTGGGTTACAGTAACTGCTGCTTTGTAAACAACATAGGGTGACTGCTAGCTATAAAGCAGTTTTAATAGTGGCATTCTGGTCTTAACTGATGTAAAAATGGCAGCTGGCTGCTGCTACATCAAATACCTTCTTCACATGTACATAACACACAGTGTGCCTAAAGTTCATGGCAGGACTAGGAAAAGAAAGTAGATTCTATGTCTGGCTGATGCATGTGTTTCGGAGCAAGTGAAATTCATTGCCTCCTTTCCCCCTCCTCCTCCGCCCCCAAATGCAAGTAATATAATCACTAACCTTCAAGTGCCCTTTTTTCCCCAAAAAAAGTAAAAGTTTTCACACACGTATCCTTTGGTCAAAAGCAATCAAACTGATAAGGACTTTTTTTAAAAAGAGGAGAGGCAGAGGAGAACTCCCAATCCCCCTGTCCAGCCAGGCACGGCTGCAATCCCCAAAGTACACATTGCAGATTGTGATCTTTGGATGAAAGATAACATCCCCTCGCCAAGTTCTATTATAAATCTGTGTTTTCATGTTTGAAACTTGCTCTAAGCTCAATTTCTGCTACATTTAGCCTCTATGTATCTTCACTGAATAAGGAAAGAAGCAGGAAATATATACTTGAGATTATGAAACAAAAGCAGTGGATTTCTACACTGTACTGTCTCTGACCTTGCGAGTTCCCCACTACTTCTTATTCCTCAGGGTAGACATATAGGGCAGGGCTCTGAAACACAATACATTCAATTTTGGAAAGAAACAACACCAGCATAATCAAAATAGCACTTTTCCAGGGCTTAATAACACCAGTTTACAACAGGGTTATGTCCCAGTCCTCCTCCCTTTTAGAACTAAACAAGAAAAAAAAAAAGAAAAAAGTCTGAGGGAGCCTAAGTATTCTGTATGGCGTGCCTGCCTTCCTACACAAGGAAAAGAAGATTAGTCACTGTCACAAAATTCTCTTTCAAATACTGGTTGTGCCTCCACCCGTGAGTCATTCACATTAACTTCTCAGGACAGAAGGTAGTTTTCCATTATCTCTCTTTATTTACACAGAGCATCTCTTGTGGGCAGAGCAAATTAGGTTCTCTTCTCTAATGACCCTTTATTCACAGCAATTCCCTGGCTGGATAGCGAGAGAGACACACAATGACAAAAAGAACAGAGAGGGAAGGAGACCTCACAAACTGCCCAAGACTGGCACTGCCTAGGCATGAAGCTGCTGACTGAACAAAGTCTGCTTGGGAATCCGATAGATCGTTTCCACACGCTACTAATACCCCAGTCAAGGTAGCTGTGCAGTCTTTATCTCTTTAGAAGTTAGTTCCACCATGCGCCTCGTGAGGCCATCACCCTGAGAGCAGCTTCCCAGAACCCACAGCTTACCCCAGAAATTCCTAACTGTGGACACCACACAAGGAAATATTCAGCAACTATTTGAGGGGAATCACAGCTGCGGCTATCTCTGTCCAAATTTATTCAGCTAGCTGTGTATCTTTGCGTTGTTTAGCTTCAGTCTTTACTTTCCTGCATTTTTATCATATGCTTGAAACTGAGAGCAAATGTTTTCAGATTAGATTATCCAAAAAAACCCCTGGACTCTTGCAGGGAGGAGACAAGAGAGAGAAGTCTACAGACTGCTCTGCACTGTAGTGCTGCTCATTCCCAAATGCAAAGTAGACTAACCTTTGGGTATTGCTGTTCTCTACTTTTGCTTTTTTTACTTGTTAGCCCATGTATATATGGCCATGTATCCAAGAATCATGGAATGGTTTGGGTTGGAAGGACCTCAAAGCCCATCTAGTTCCAACCCCCCTGCCATGGGCAGGGACACCCTCCACTAGACCAGGTTGCCCAAAGCCCCATCCAACCTGGCCTTGAACACTTCCAGGGAGGGGGCAGCCACAGCTTCTCTGGGCAACCTGTTCCAGTGCCTCACCACCATAGTGAATGAGTTACCTTAAAAGCCAAACATTATTTACAAATCATTGATATTTTTTCTAACTCAAATGCTGACTAGCACTGAAATGCGCTAGCGAAGTAGTTAATCGTGTATTAAAAGTCACAAATGAATGTACAATTAATGCTGAAATTCCACTATCAGCTTATGTTAAAATAGAATTAAAAATAGCTAGAATCAGTATGATATATAGCACAAAAAAAAAAATCACATGTGGAATTTAAATGCAGTAAAGCTTTTAAGAATACAAAATAGTCACCCTAATACAATCCTTCCAACAATCTCTTTTTCCCCCTACTTCATCAAATATGGGAGGTTTTTTCCCACCTTTTCTCCTTTCTGAATCAGTCAACAAATGCAGAAAGTAAGAATTTATGAAATATCCTTCATTTCCACAGCAATAGATTAAGAAATCAAACACAAGATTTTCAATTCCCATCCAAATTTATACAGTAGAAGAGATGAGGGTACTCAAAAAAAACCCCAACCCAACCCAAAACCCCCAAATAATAATAAAATTAATAAAAAACCCCCACCCAAAAACCCACACAAGGCCCCTCATTCAGATCCAGCATTTTGGAATAACAGGATAAAACCCAAAGACTATGATCATCTAATCAACTAGTGATTTTCCTTTCCTGTGTGCATGAGCAGTAACTCTCATGATAAAAGCCTTTTTTTGAAGGCTGACAACTGTTATGAGAGATTGTAGAAATCCCCAGTTTGTACACAAACGCAAGCAAACAAATATTTTTCCCAGTTCTCACTCACCCTACTTCTCCACGTATGCCCACTAATGAGGTGTTTTATGATTACAGCAAGAAGCAATTTAAAACACTTCTGTATTTTAATTTTTATTTAAAATGATACAGTGTCCTCATTGCTTACTGGGGTGTGTTATAATTATTTAGTTTAGTACCAGCCGTTAAAAAAGTGGATGCATTACTTACTGGATGACATGAGACACATGGTTTGTTTGTTAACCCCCATTTCTTTTTCTAACTTACTTCCTTTTTGTTTGTTTTTATGTCACTATCATACTGTTCTTAAACATTAAAGTGTCTGGCTAAGCATGAAACAATACAGGCTCATGAGTCTGGCATTACAATTTGCATTAAGGCCTGTCTTACCTTATAATAAGCAGATTTTCTCAAACTTCCATAACGTCACATAACAATTTTGAAAGTAACATACCAGAAAGAACTTTGAAAAGGCCTTTAGAATCTCTCAAGAAGCAGTCAGTAAAGTGGCATATACTGTTTAAAAATAATGATTTCTTTTCCATATGTTACAGTTATGATTTTTTTAGAAATCAATGATTAGGGAAAAGCAGATTTGAGATTGATGACAAAAATTTCCTCTCTGATGATTACCATTTTGAAAACGGGCTTCCCCTGTTCTTGGTTCACATGGCTTATTTTTTAGCAGCTGTTAAAATACTTGCACTTTAAAATATAGCTGCTTTCTGGCAAGCAGCAGTCCTTCACAACAGTTTAAAGTTCTAAGACTTCAAATAAAATGATTCAACCAAAAGCGCTATAAATCATAATCATTGCCCAGATGGTCTTAAGACCTCTACAGAAAAAAGCTGCACATGTTAAGCAGACCAAATTTCCTTCGGGTCAGAGTCCCTTATCTCCTTTGCCAGGCTATCCATACTGGAGTAATAAAACACCCTCAGAGGTATGTTAGATGAAGGTACCAGTTAATTACGCGCCAGAAAGTGATACTAGACCTACACGGAAGCACCAACTTTATACTACTTTATACTACTTTAAACACTGGTTTGGTGGTCAGAGTCTGAGGGAGCATCTCCACTGAGCTAGCCGGCATACAACCTCTGCAACTGCAATCGGGTTTATAAACGCAGAGCTATGAGAAAAATGAACCAGTTGGCTGACACTTTAAATGCCTAGGCTGAATGCTTCAGTCCCTGTGCACCTTTCCCTTGGGTACCTGACCTCTGGTGCTGAAAAACCTTTTAAGCTTTAGAATCCCCCAAATCCCCCCTCCGGCTGCCCCAGGGTCCTCCTTTTCCCACCGCAAGCCTCAAAATCCAGGTTGGTGTAGGTACAAACGGTCCCCTGAAGCACACGGCAACAGCAGAAGGAAACACAGCGCAATTCTGCAGACAAGCTCAAGAGTTAAACACCAAATTGCAACTTCCCAGCCACAAAACAGAGGTGCTGGAGAGGGACCGACTGACTGGGAGAGCTGTTCTGCGCTGGCACAGCCCTCGGGGACAATAAACCTCGCAGGGCTTGCAGCAAAATTGCCCAGGCACAAGTGAAATGCTGAATTTGGGGGGGAAGCCGGCAGACCTGTGAATAATTCTTTCAGTATCTTTGTGAAACAGGATAGGTGATTTCCCCCTTTTCTTTCAAAAGGGACGCATTTCTTCACATAAATATCCTCTTTGGATATACACAGGACTTCTGATAGCAAGTGGCAGGTGAATTCTTCAATTAGAAACACTGAGAGGCTTGGTCCTGAATCGGAGGAGAAGGCTTCCACCCAGACAAAATCGCTCATTCTCCTCCTCTGTGTTTTCTGGTCCCCTGAAAATTACCAGTAGCAGTGAACTATTCCCTGGCTGTGCAACACAGGGGAAGGCAACAAGGTACTGAGATGCAAAGTGAAACAATTCTCTGTATGACTCCAAGGAATGCTCACATACAGAGCTGTGAGGTATATTCAGTTCAAAAGCCAAAAAAGAAAAAAAAAGAAAAGAAAAGAAAAAGAGGAGGAAGAAAAAGCAAAACCAGGAAAAATTAGTTTCAGTAAAACTGAAGTAAAACTATTTCTCTGGATGTCTCACAATATAATTGTTGCCAGGTAGTTTTTATCCTTTTAAAAATTTAGCTTAGCTCCATTTCAAAACAAAACATTGTTTCAAAATCAAAGAAGTGGAATCATCTCATTTTGAAACCACTGAAATGAAATATTTAGGCTCCCAATATTTCTCTTCAGCTGAAACTACTGGATGAATTGCATCAAAACAAGAAAATAGCTTTGATCAATACAGCACTGTGTCTTTCAGTTAATACACTATTTGCATAAACAATTTCATCAAGTATTACTATTAGGTGCAATTGAGACATCAGAAATGAGCCAATCTGCCTACTGAGTAATCTGCTACGGGATGCAAACTATGCCTTTGCTTAAATTCAAGGACAAGAGATGGAGTAACCAAAGAGAAAATGACATTTCCACTGGTTCCCCCCTGCCTCCCCCTGCTAGGGATGCCACCAGTGTCTGCTTTAACTGGCTGGAACAACAGGATGGAGGGTTTTTATGTGGAAAATATTTGGGATACATCTGCTTTTCCTTCCCAGAGAAGGACAGAGCCAGAGCCATGCATATGGTTGGTAGGTCCTGCTACTGAAGACCGCCCAGATCAGCCATGAGGATCAAGGCTAGGAGAGGATCACTGGCTAGGATGGGTGGAAAAGGCGCAAAGTCACAAAGAGCGCAATTCCCTGGAATCAGTAACCCAACCTAAAACCGCATTGCCGCATTCCTGCCCCGTGGCCAGTTTCACATTCCTTCTCTCCGGTTGAGCATTAACCCCAAGTGACCAGGTGGATCCAGCTGAAACCCGGCAGGGCCGCACGCCTAGTCCTCAGCTGCACCGTTGGGGATGAGTTTCCGCAGGCGGCCAGCCACACCTTCACGGAAACAAATGCCAGGACGGAACAACTTGACCATCTGCCAGGAGGAACAGTTGCCTGTTTCGGATGGAGGGCAACTTTGCAGGGAAGCAACGAAAGGAGCTCTCGCTCCCCGCAGACAAATAAGCCGAGCCCACACACTGGCACCGGCGAGCGAGCAGCACGGCGCTCCGATGCCCGAGTCCGGGAAACAAAGCTAAGGCGTTTTAAAGCAATTGGTTTCCGGCATGAAATTTCTGCAGAATAACAAATGTTGGTTGGCTTCATAATTAACAGTTTCAGGGGCCTTCTAGAATATGAATCGGAAGGAAACAAAATTTGAATAATGCATTAGTGAGAGTTCATGTTCTAGTAGCCCTATGTGGATTGTCAGTGTGCATTCCAGTAGCTTGTTATGATTTATCTTCATCAGCCATGGGCTGAAATTACCAGACTCCAATTACTTTGCTTCCCGTGTTCAAGAGAAAAAAAAAATAATGTCAGGCCTACCACAGGAGATGGTTTAAAATGCCCGAGGTAAAGAAAGTAATCTACTGTTCTCTGACATTCGCTGCCTGAAAGTCATTCACATTAACAACCATTCAAACTTGTTTAGTGCAAACCAATTGCTTCTATTTTCCTCTTGTCAGTAACATTAGCTTCAATTCAAATTTAACTCTTCGAAAATTTCAAAATGTAAAATGAAATTCAGTGAGGCTTGACAGGGACATGTAAGGGTCTTGACAGAGCATACGGCTATTGAATTTATCTTCCTTAATCTCTTAATTTTAAAATTTCTACTTTCCAGGGGAAAAAAATGATGATCTGCACTTCTTCCCCTATCTCAGGGAAGGTAAGAGATTTATGCTGATGTTTACCAGACTCGCATTTTAATACTATTGCTAACACAACAAGGACTATGGAGGCAGAAAAATAGATGCGCTCAATTTAAACTAACAAATTAAGCGATTATTTATGAGCACAACTTGCGGTTTAGTTACATAGCAAAATACATTTAATAACTTAATACCCCATCACCATGAACACTTAGACTTGTATAACAGGCCATTAACTTCTAAATACTTTGGGCTTATAAGGTTAATGCCTACAGTGAGAAGGCGAAGTAGGTTAGATGGTTAAACAACAGTAGCTGTCGCAGACTGCTCGAATAGATACCCAGGAGACCAGCTTTCATCAATACTCTTTCCTCATATGGTACCCACTAGAAAAATGCTTTTATAGTTTCTCTGATAGTTAAATAAAATAAACAACCCCCCCCCCCACAAGACACCCACTTTTTTGGTATAATGTGTTTGAGAATAAAACACACAGTAAGTCATATTACTAATGTGAACTCAGAACATGCTCTGAAAGACGACTTTTCATATGAGTCAGGGAGAAAGAACTGCAAGAACAGAGGGGGAAAATTAATTTTTATTTTCTTTTGTAGTTGTGAAATCAGACAGGAAAGAAAGCACATACAAGCTTGTGCTGGCTGTGAAAAATCCAACCACATTTCAAGCAAATTAGTACTGTTATAGTCCTTTATGGCACCGCATAATTCAACCCAAGAGAAAGCCAAATCATCTCCTACATGCTACAGAAATGAAAGTAGTAAAGCTCGGTATTACATAGTTAATTGTTTCTAAGCACTGTACATTCATTATTTTTAAACTAGCAGTAAAAAAAAAATTACAGACAATAATTAACTTTTAACAATTTGGGGGGCAATAGTTGGTTTATAGGCTAAATCAGTGGGTTGCGACGAGCCTGATGTCTACAGCTTAGACATCAGATCCTGTTACACAAACACTGTATTTCTTTATGCAGCCAAATAATTTTCTTTCTAACAAAGCGCATGTCAAGACACCAGCTCCCTTGGGAAGGCTCCGTGGTTACTTTAAGACAGGAGGCTTGGCATCACCGTAACACATCAGAAACCCAACGCAGTACTTAATGGTTATGTAAGAATTTGACCTACTGCCTTGTATTAACATTAATATCACTATTTTTACTGGTGGATTCAGCATGAAGCTGGGAACTAGAAGCTTGATTTATAATTCCAGTTTTAGTGTTGTGCCAGTTGGCCTGTACTGCTCTCTCTAGGCAGTTTCATCACAGGTAATTTTAAAATATGCGCATTTCATGATCTAGACAGAATATACTTTTGCAGATATATGTTCAAGGTAAGGAGAGAGAGATAATCAAACCTTTGGTATTGCCCCGAAAGTATTAGCACTCCAGCAGTTAGTTAATTAATGCCTGTCAGCCAGCAATTCTCTCCCCCAAAATCTCCGCCAGTACAATGAGGAGATCTCATTTTCTTCAGTGAAAAAGTCAAGCTGCTCCAATTAAATTGCCAACAAGGGGGATTAAAGTTAATATGCACGGCTGGCTTTGCGTGGCGGTAGGCAAAGAGGCCTCGTGCGGTCTCTTCCGCTCTCCCTGCCGAAGGGAAGGCTGGGGAAGGCAAGGGGCTACCGTCCAAGAGAGATGCAATGGTTAAGAAGATGAAGGACAATAATGCCTCAAGCCATCTATATATAAAGCAAAGTTTGCAGTCAACATACAGTAATAAAATAAGGTAAAATTACCCGAAGCAAAATGTAAAACCTTGTTTGGTTTTAAGGAAAGAACTCACTAGTATTTGGAAAAATATTCTGAGATAAAAACACATACAGGACCACAACAGGATTTTTGGAAGTCTTAAGACATATAATTCTAATCATGTCCATACAACTGATGTACCTCAACACTTCTGAAAAAATCACACTCTGGAGGCCCTTGGACTGATTTTATTTTCTCGTTTTTCTGAGTTAGGCTGTCTCAGGCACTCACGTGGCAAATCCCACATTACTTTTTGCATTACAGAACTCAGGGACCATTTTATGTGGCATAGATCACGCTGCTGTCATAAAGCTTGGCAAGCACTCTAGCTCTTTGGGATTGGAAATTGAAAAAATGAAAAGAAAGTATTTTTGATTAAAAAGCTCAAAGTATTAGGGTATTTAAATTCTCAGACATCAGATACATTTGGACAATAATATCGTACAGTACTTTATTGCTGATTTTCCACTCTTTCTAGGCATCAATATTATTATTACTTGCTATTTGGTACTGGTAATAACTTGGAAGTTGAGTAATCCAACTAATTTATTTACGACAATTGATGATTTATGACAATTATGACCCTTTTTTTTTTCATTTTTGACAAAAGGGATTATGAGTCAAAGGTGTTATTTAATTTTTGCTATTTTCACTTTTCAGCAGAATGAGCAAACTTTGTCTTTCAAAAGGTAGGCTTCTTACGCAGGAAATCACTGCACTTATTTATTACCTATATCACATTTGCAGTAATTCAATCTGTTCTCATTCAATCAATCTACATTGTTAGTTTCTTGAGATAACTGAACTTTAATGTTATTCTATACCCTTGTTTCAGCTCTTATTTTCTGTGGAAATTGCACTGCAGCAATAGGAACTTTAGGAAAAACAAACTAGTTATCTTTATGATTTTCTTTCAACTGCCTGAACAGGGTTATTTAGAAAGGCAACAAATGGCTTTTTGGAACTTGTCGACTTGACACAATTATAAGTAGCAGAACTAATGGTTTTTCAGAAGCATACTGAAAGGTCTTCACTGCGTGTATACGGAAACAACACAGAAGTAAAATTCGTATTATTATAGAGTATCTTCTTCCTAAAAGGAAACATAGGATAATACCTCTCAAGAATAATCCCGGACGTGCAGTCTCTGCGTTCTGAGTAGGTATGCAATTTCCTGAGTGTTTTCTGACCCAAGGTTTGCATGCTGAAAGCTGAACTGCCGAACATTTTTTAATATTAATAATAAATCTTAAGCGTCATCTGAACATTCTGCCCAAGGAATGCAATATTCTCTGAATAGTGATTTTTCTAGTGAGTCCAAATATAACAAGATGGTATTTCCAAATGCAATTTCAAAACAGACGGGTCATACCTGATGGCACTGTTATGCACTGAGGTCACCCCAATTAGCTAGAGCTTTGGTTACACCAAAATTTCTGAGGCCATTGCAGACCATAATGTGTCTGACGGGTTTAAGTCAGATTTTAAGCCAAGCATGCAGTTTCATTCCATTGATTCTTAAAGCAAAGGATAGAAAGCATAAAAGCCATGATACCAAAAGCTCAGGAAGTTGTGCCTTGGGAAGCTACTTCTCTTTATTTTCAACAAGTTCTGAACACATACTTTAAAAATCAGGCACAACTTAAGATACTCCAACTGAATACTAACTGAAACAGTCAATCACTGTTCGTTATTTTATTTTGAATATGGTCATTTGCTTGTTTATTTTGCATCAGAAGATTATTAAAAAGAAAGGAAAGGGTTGGTTGGCCTCCCACCTTCTTCCAGTAATTCGTTTCTTCTGCCTTGTCAGCAGAGGACAAAAACCATATAAACCCAAGAAAAACACAACCATAAAATGATATGTATTGCTAAGGCAGTTTGGGACAGGTGTGACAGAGAAGAGTGAATATAAGGGGAATAAAAGCAGACGCTGATGCTGGTAGGACAGAAGTACAGCCTTCCTTTGATTCACAGTAGTCCACATCCATAGATGTATTTCAATTTCCAGGTTCAGTATCAGATACTTGACTGGAAATTGAAATCCTGCTACAACAGAAAGGTGGAAAGTGAATACCCGAGGGTCGGACAGTTGATGAGAAAAACATGTGAAGTGGTAAAGCACATCCAATTCATTGCCATCAGCACGAGGGAAAAATGGCTGAAGGAAGAAAATTAAGTACAAAAGCCTTACATCTTCTGCCTTGTTTTATATTTTCAAAAGAAAACTAAACAAAACCACAATCTTCCCCAAAAAATCCACCAATCCATCCATCGCAAAACACCTTAACTTTTACCTTCCATAAAAAAGGGACAAAGGGCCGGGAGTTTGGGATAAGACCTTCCCGAAGACATAATTCTGTAACTCACTTCTAAAACTGCAAGCTAAATTTATGAAGTTAATCAATATACTCTTAAAAGAGAAAGGATAGTATATGAAAGCAAGTGATGTTGCATATGAGGAAAAGCTTGTGTGGTAACAGAAATGCTTGAGTAGAATACAGGGTGAAACAGAGTGCAGATGGTTTTATGATACATCCCTTCATTTTGGATCAGATAAAGTTTAGCAATGTTTCATATGTGGGATATTCTCAATACTGTAATTAAAATTACAGTACTAAGGAAACAAAATCTAAACGGAATTACTTCTACTTAATAATAAAATATACAAAGCTGAATTACTCTAGCGCCAATTATATCAGCATACTTGGTAGCAAACATTTTGAAATTAAATGCGCTTTTCAACTTAAACACTAACTGCAAGAGTGCAAAAAAAATACAGCCTTATGGGCTGTCATAAGAAATAGCTTGAAGTTAGCACTTTACTTAATTATACAAAAATGTAACATGAAATCGATTTCTTGTGTGCTGTATTAGTGCCTTGCTTATTACAAAATACTTTTGTATTGCCTTTGTCAACGTAAATTAGACTTGCACCATTTTTTCGAAGAACACTTAAATTAGATTTGAAGTAATGCAAAAATGGTATTGCGCTTATGTGCTTTGCAAGTATAACACTAAACTGATGAAATAAGTTTCTTAATGCCATTAAACCATTGTATTTCCTTTTTATTTTATAACGAAACTTTAAAAATCAAAATATTTCTGAAAAGATGCCTTCAATAATCTGCACCGAGAGCAACTGAGCTATCAATTTGAAATAAAAAAAAAAAGAAACCCAAACCATTTTTCATCTAGTCTATAAAAAACATTGAAACTCGCAGCAACTCTTTATTCATTAAAAATCAAGCAGCAGAGAGAATGCTACCAGCAATTAATTTTCGGCACGGCTTGCATTATCATTTCAAGGTCAGGTTTCACTGGTCATGCCTCAGTGGGAGCTTGGCTTCGAGGAGATCACTAAATACCGCTCGCAAGGGAAACATCGTTAAATGTGCACTTGGAAAGCTGAAATTATTTGCAATAGCAACAACTGAAAAACTCTGCTAGCCTGCCTCGACCCATTTACCCTGCAGACAGAAGCAGGTGCCCTTCAGTAAGCCTTCCCAAGCTCTCAGCTACACCACAAATGGGACACTTGAGCCTACCCTTAACAAAAGTCTGACCCTCTGACCATGGATCCAAAGACTGATTCAGTCCCAGTGATGCCAGCTGGCAACACAAAACCAGTGACCAGTACTTCTGGGAAAGATTAAAAGCAGAATACCTAAAAGGCAAATTATGCACCAAGAGGGCTGGGGGGAGGAGAAAGGGCAGACGGTCTTGGCCCCAGCAGAGACCAGCAGCCATCTCGATACATGGGATTAGTACAACACATGCGTAACGCAAGGAAATCCAATCTCTACGATACCAGCAACTGACATATCCAAACAGTTGTGCCACAAACGTAATTTTCTACCTCTAGCAATTCTTTCAGGTTTTCTCCAAAATCCTTTCATTAAACTTTAAAAAGATCTTTAAAAAATAGGTTCCTTCCCTCCCCATCTTTAATTGGAAAAACAAATCTCGAATTCTACTTCCTGGATGATTAGATAATTTTCTCTCACTTCCAAAGTACAGGTATTTATAATCTATCTGACAATTATTTTTTATTTTTATGTTTACTCCTAAGGTAATTCTCTGAGACAACTGTTAAGATTAAGTAGCTCTGTCTCTCACCACAACCCATCCTGATGATACAGGTGTTTCTAAACAGTAAGGTGAATTCAGGTTGCTACAGGCATCCAGGTAGCTGGTGTAATTTATGTACCCTACTCCCATGACTGACTAAGACCAACACATTACTACGACACAGAGATGACAATTTCGAGAAATGCAATGAAAATAAATGGCCATTTCTTTGCAAATGATACCTGGCAAGAACATCCAGTTTGGTCTGTTTTTTCAAATTCATAAAATACTGTAGGTATGGATCATTTTCCCCATCATATCTACTGTAATACACTAGGGAGAGAAAATAGTTCTAACCATCTGACTAGTTATTAAAGGTATTATAACAATGTACAGAAAAATGTTCCAGTAAGCTGAAACCAATTTATTTTTTTTTTACAAAGCTATCAGAAGATTTTTCTTGAAATTGAGGTATATTTCAACACATCTATGTGTTTGTGTGCATATACACAGTTTTAAGTCTCAAAACAAAGGCTTCTCTATTTCCTTCATATCTTTTTTGCAGAAAACATTGCCAGCAACACCTATGAATAGTGACGGACATTCACAAGCAATTGCTGAAAGTAATCAGGGACCGCAAGATTTCAATTCAATACTGAAGACCAAACAAAGCTAGATCTTTTCCTGTCCTTGAACGCAGTACAGAATATCGGTCTGGGTTCTTTTCTTTCTTTCTTCTTTTTTTTTTTAAAGGAGCTAAGCAAAAATGACTGATTTTGAAACATGCGCTTCACCATGACCCCTTCAGGAACTGTTCATGTTGGTTCCTCCCTCCACGTCTTGGACAATTTCCATACAAAAGGTAGATGAGAAGACATTCTACTTCTCCGTGCCACATGGTGCTTCCTGACCCCAGACTTCAAGGATAAGCTGTCCTTTGTCTACTCCTACTACTCAGTTACAGCCCTGGATGCCAGACTTTCGACGGCACAAGAGCAGCAGGGATTTGCAAGGGACAGGTTGGTTCTCATGTCCTGCAGTGCCTTGATCTCTTCCCCAGCTTTCCAATACAGTGGATCTTAGCTGCTAAATCTGGGTCTCACCACCTTAATTTCCTCTGGTCCCTTCAGCCCATAGGAGTCTCTACCCTGTGCATGTTATCCTGAAGGACGTGGGAAGCCAGGAACTGCCTCCTCACGTTAGTGGCCTCACAAAGGAAGAACCAGAGTCCATCACCTTGCCAGACAACATGAGCTGAACTACACGGCCTAAAAGCAGCGGGGAGAGGAGACCTTCAGTAGCTACGTGGTGGTAAAGTCTATCAACTAGTACATTCCTCAGAAAACTTAAAAGATAGCAGTGAGCATTTCAAGACCTCTCTCACTCTCCCCCCACCCCTTTTTCATTTTTAAATAGGAAATGCTGTTCTCTTGTATAAGGACTTCAGTTGATGCTGACAGAGAGGAGATGGGGAGGAAGGGCTCTGGTAAGCGAACGCTGGCCTCACCACTCCTGAGACTTGCTCTGTCAGTGTGAAACTGTCAAGGGAGCAGAAGGATCCTTCAGACAAAGCCGGCCAGCAGCTAGAGGATGTACTTTGCTCACTCTTACCGCCAGCACAAACCCAGAGGTTATGGATAGCTACAAAGAAACCGATTTCGAGGTGCTCCAAAACCAAAACAAAAACAGCAACAAAAAACGTAGGGATCAACAAAGTGGACACCGACTACACAAATCCTAAAGACAAGAAAGAAGTCACAGGGAAACAGATTTGGTTGTGTCTGGCTTTACATCCGAGATCTAAACAGGAAGGAGAAAGACGTGTCGATGAGAAAAAATTTCTGTAGCCTTCTCAGAGTTGGAAGGGTACTTCATCTAATATGATTTAGCTTACAAAGCAAATAAAGGTGAAGCTTGCTACACAGAAATCTGCTACACATGCTTTAACTTAGCTAATAAACGTCATTCACAGAGTAATGCTCCAAAATGTGCAAACTCCAGCAATTTAAGTTTTTGCATGTTTTATGCATTTTAAGGCAAATAATTCTCTTTTAAATGTCAAAATGCATTTTTTATTAATTTTCTTTTTCTCCAACTGCCAGTAGAAACTTTCAAGTGAAAGAATTTGAAGGATTTTCTTGTCTATTGTTGCCGTTTATAGCAAATTACATGCACAAAAGCTATATTACAGTAAGAGAGCAAAACTAAGTATTCAAAAGTTAAGAAAAGCCACCTTTGAGATATCAATAACAAACTTAATTTAATTTCCTTATGCATATGCATTATGATATTATGCTTAAACACATGATTTTCCTTAAGGCAACATGGAAAAATCTATTAAAAAAATACGTCAACTAATGTGCGGCGCAGGCTAAAAAAAAAAAAAAAGGCAAAAAACCATTTTTTCCTGTATTCCTTGTATACAGCCTTTAAATAATCAAACTAGATCACAAAAGGTGTATTCGAGAATACACGTCGCTGGCAGCTGTAGGAGAAAGCAGCATCGGTGTCTTACCGCGTGAGCCCTCGCACACATCGTACACAGAAGCCCACAGCCCACTCGGCGTTCGTCAGAGAACATCCTGAAAGGATTTGCCTGGCCTGTGAGCTATTGACACGCGTTGTAATATCAGCTTCACAACCCACCACTTGATTCAGCTCATGCTAGGGTAAGCTTATCTATCAGTTTTTTATGCTGATGCAGGCACGCTACAAAAAAAGTGTCCTCAGTTTGCTCTGTAAATGTAAAAAAAGCCAGTTATCCTTACTCTTTAATAAATTGATCTTGTAATCACAGCTAAGAAAAACTTATACTAAGCTTTAAAATGAAAAGAACAGAAATACAGGCATACTAAATAGATATTAGATTATTAGAAAAGTGATTCTAGTTATGCCTAAGATACTGATTATTTTTTTTCTTAAATTTTCTTGCATCTGATTCAGATCAAGTATTTTGAAATTTCAAATCCTTCAAATATGGAAATAGTGGGTTGTTTCACCACACCACAGGTTAAGAAAAAGCAGCAAGTTCCAGAATGGCACTGAATATTACTGGAGGTTTTGGTTTGTTTCATTTTTCATAGCACACAGAAGAGCAATTCCTCATTTTTATAGATGATAATTTAATTTCTCTTTACATATACAGAAATCTAACAGTTGCAACAGTAGTATATATTACTTCAGAATTAAAGCAAGTTTATTATAAAATGTATTTCATCAGTATGCAAAATATCATAATGAGAGTGAATATTGTCATTGAAAGGCAGGATTTGACTGATACAGATGATGTACAGCCTATCTAGCTATTGCAAAAATAGGTTCCCACGGAGAAGTTAAAAAAAAAGCATGAAATACTGTCATAAAACCCAGGGCGTGCATGCACACACACACACACACACGCGTGCGCGCTGCTGGGAAGACAGCAGAGAAAGAACGATTGCTTCTCTCCAAGCTATGACGGGAATTAGCACACAGCTAACAGGCTCCTCAGTGCAGACTGGAGAACGGACTCCAAAAGAGGAACCAGTTTGAAGAAGGGCTTGAGGTTTCACGTTTTTCCTAACTGGCAATAACTTACGGGCTTCCAAAAACAAAGCCTCTCTCTTCTGGCATATTCTAGGCACCTCTGCGGCCAGCTTCAAAGGAAACTGGATAACTATTTCCCCGTTTCAGTCAGTACACAAAGCCCATTCACTTTATATTAGCTGAGCTCCAGCAGAGAAACAACTTGACAAGTCAGAAGCTGAAGCAATATGTGTCAAAGAGATTGAATTCCACTTTCATATTAGTACAGAAGAAGACAGTGCATGATTATTGCTTGGAGCATGTGGTTGTTTAGGGGATAATGCTAGCACCTTAACACTGAGGAGTAATGGAAATTGTCTGTCTTGTTCTCATTCTTTCTGAGACAGTCACTTGTGATATGTCTTGTTACACTGCCAGGTCATTTCTCTCTTCAGGCTCTTTAAATATCACCTGTCCAAGTTGACAATACATCTCTCAAATGATGACATTACACTTTGTCCCTTGCTAAATAGCTAGACACTGACTTTACCAAGGATGAAAAGTTACACTTTACTTGCAGAAATTAAAACATTACAGGCCGGCCACTATATTAGAGCTCTGCTTCCCGACGCTGCCCATCTGCAAGGACGCTCACCCCCCCAGCATCAAGGCATCTTACTCTGCAGCAGCCCAGGCTTGTGGCCTCCTTTATGTCCTTGTTCCTCATAAAGGAGGCTACTCCTGACATAGCTAAATTCAAAGAGATGGATTCAATTATTAAAATTTCAAACAATAAAAAAAGGCACATACAATGAATTCCACGTTCTTTTTAATGCCATCACATCCACCGAGAGGAACTTCTATTACAGAAGTTGCACTGTGTTGAGTACCCTACCGGCAATTATTCTGTGCAGAAAACAACTCAGCAAATCCCTGCTCCAAAAAACAGACCTTCAGCACTGGAGACAAAAGAATTTCTTCGTGAGCTGTTAGTGCTATGTGATACTTAACCCTCACTAAGGCCCACGCTAGCTGGAGTAAGGCACGGGATGAAACACAGAAGGAGGGTGACAGTAACAGATATTTACAAACAGATTTTTGCCATCCAAAATTGAAACACTATATATTGTGAAGGCTGCACGTTTTAGTAGTTGTTGTTCTTTATTACAACTGTTGCATATTTGTTTTCAACGAGGAGTAACTGTCTAGACAGGTGGAAGGAAGGATGCCCATCACACCCGAGAGCTTTGTACAGAGCTACCAGTACAGGATGGCTGCTCCTCAGAGGCTGGAAAAAACACATCTGGGCACATGCGTGTCCACTGAGAGAATATGTAAAGCCCCTAAGAGATTAATTTTAGGGGAACGAAGTGAAAGAAAGCATCTGACATTTTCCAATTTAAGTCTGTCCGCGAGGCAGCCTGTCAGAGTGCTCTGAGAGGAGAGCACGGCTTCCACTGAACCTGCTCCCCGGGAGTCGCAGCAGCCCAGCTGAAGCCTCGCTCCCCGGAACCCACGGCGTATCCGTTTCCAAGAGATCCTTAAATCACCTGGAGACATCACGGGAATCATTGTACAGACTCGGATTTCCCACCTTAAACTTGCAAATCCTTTCTTAAACACGGAGACAGTAAGCTGATTTGTGAAGGCAATATTGAAGAGTGGCAGCACTTTTGTTTCCACTGTGGGAAGCAGATCAAATTAACACAGGGAAAAAAAATCCCCTAAGTTTGTGAACTGACTTTATTTAAAGCACACGGCAACTAGTAAATTCAGGACTAAATAATTCACAGTAAGACATAAAGATCATGGTTATATACGCTTATTGATTTCTATACAATATTACTGTTGTATATATTTTTTTCTCATTGTATAATCTATGGGTATATGCTCTGAATACGCCTGTCAGTAGAGTGACAATGAAAAATGTCTGCCATCTTCATTTGTCTTTCAAATATGCATTCACCACCTTTTCCAATTACTGCTAGGCAAGATAAGTCATATCTACAAAACTTTCTACTTGTTTCTTTTCTGTATAGGTTCTAACACTATATTCATCACCCTGTGATCTGCGAACCTTCTACAAGCACATTACACAATGTGAGTAATTTCTACAACATATTATTTCTTCCCTCATCCACTGTTTAGACAAAACCATCTATATTTTTGCTTCTAACTTTTAAATTGTTTCACGGCTAGAGGAAAGGAATAGCTGGAGTTGGAAGGGAAGTAGGGTTGTGTTCCAAAAATCCAAGAAGCTGAGCAACAGGAAAAGAAAACTTGGTAATGGCAGCCTAAGAAATCCTAGAGGTGAAGTGGCACACACATGCAAGAAAGGAACATGCTCAACCAATATGATCCTTAATTATGGCCATTCAGAGAGTAAGAGACAAGTGAT
>VXBL01004751.1:307865-349215 GCA_013400195.1 Aramus guarauna | reverse complement strand
AAAAAAAAAAAATTAAGTTCAGGAATAAATTGATCTCCACTGCTTTCTATACAGTACAATTGCTGCATTCTTTCCACACTCCCCACCCCATCCCTTAATGTATCAAGTGAACACCAAGAGTAGACTCTGCAAGGACAGACACAAAGAAACGTTCGCCACACTAAGATCTGAATGCAGAGCAGTTGTGTATCTGTTTATTTTCAAGGGGAGGTCCACAAAAATTACATCAGTAACAAAATTTGTCACTGAATGAATGAAAATTTCTTCTCTAAGATATGATCTTCATTGTACTAAATTCTAATTACAAACTATTTATCTGTGGGAAACAGTCAGACGGATAAAACCAAGATCTCATAGCAGCCAGCACAATAAAAGTCAGAGAAATATTTGATCTGGGAAAAAAAATAAATAAATCACAAAGTAAATGAACATGAGAGAAATTGCTGGGGAAAGATACATATTAACCCTGCTTTCCAAACGACATCGAGTCATGAAGTGAACTGATTTGTCAAAGGTGACAAAACAACCACAAACAGGAAGCAGGTTTCTTGAACTGCAGCTCAGTGCTGTCTTCGAAGGTCTTTAAGGAAACACAGTGCTACTGAACTGGTTTACTTATTTGTAATCATCTAAGCTGCTACAAGTTGTAAACTGTGAATGCAGCACATCGTATTCCCAGTGGGTGCCCGTGCTCTGACATTTCAGCCTAATTGGTAGAGTTCATTTTGCAGACAAAAGAACTACGTTCTCAAATATATTTTCACCAGTCTCTCACATTGAGGATAATTCTCTAAAATAAAGGCAATAAACTGCAAAATGCGTGCTTATGGTACTGTTAATGTCTGAAATGTTTAATTATCTGAATGATAATTAAACATCTTGCCATTTCCAAGAGTAATGAAAGAGCTTTCAGCAATTAATAATGACCTGGAAAACAAAATGCATAAAATTAAATAGTTTGATAAGGTAGTATGAAATGAAAAATACTAGTATACAAATTAAATGGTAGGCTGTTCATGCAGTGGTGTTGGAGATGTGAAACAAGGAAAATAAATTTCAACCACGTGAGAAGGCATTGCCTAAATCACATCTGCATCTCTAAAACCAGTATTAATTCTGGTCATGTCACACCTTAACAAGATTTTGTTTCCAGACTTTAAGTTTCTGCCAGAATTCTTCTGTTTTGGTTTCCTAATCCTCCTGACAACGACCTCTTGCACACCACCATAGCTTCAGTTCTACAGAGCGGGAGGCTACGCAGGTTTGGGGAGGGGCTGGAGAGATGGGGATAAAGGACTTATGTCAGAAGGAAACTAATTTGTTAAGCAGTTTCAAATGTGCACCTTCAAAAGCTTTAAAACATTCTCCAATATTAAGGAAAGGGTGAGAAATTTGACTCTGGTTTACACAGCCAAGGACTACAGGAGCTCTTTTAGTTCCAGTGCCCAAGTGACAGCCCTCATGGTCAGCGATCCCCACATCGCGCCAGCCCGTGCCCGGGGCCTGAGCCCCTCCGTTTGCCGCTCTGGACACAGGGACTACGTTGGTTTTACTATACTGCAGCTGGCCTACCTGAGACATAGATTAGCATCACTTAATTCAAAACACTGCAAATTAGTAACCCAGTTCTCTTTCGGAGTGCATTTTTTTTCGACCAGTTTCATAATCTTTTGCAATTTGCCAGCTTTAGCATAGTTGTATTTTCTTTACAAATTACATGGAACTGTTCCTGATAGGACTCAAATAGAAATGTTTATTCAATTAATCCATAAAAACAGTTTCAGATATATCAGCCAGTTCTTCTCTATTTGAGTTTATTTTATTCTGGTTTCTTAATCAAAATGTTTTATATCAAATTAAATGCATTAGAGAAGAACAATATCGCCTTTATTAACCAAATCTGTAATCTAATTTTACAAAATCAAGTTATTCTGACAAGATCAGTATTCCATAAACCTGTTGACTGTCTCTAATTGTATTACTTTCTTAATTCTTCATTAATCAACCCTTGTATTGGCTGTTCCATTATTCTGTTTAGAATTAAAGTCAAGATGACAAGCTTTTAATTAATTGGGTGATCTTGATCCTTCATGCCAGTATTTTTAATGTTTGTTTTCAAATCATCTGGAACTTTCCAGGACTGCTCCAGATTTTCTTATTTATTTATTTTTTAAACCGCAAACAAAACCAGGTAACATTACGAGTCTTGATAAGCCATTTTAGGATTCCGGACTTACTGATCACCTGAGGTGTAACTTGACATCAGCTGCTGCTTAATATGCTCCTCAACTTACAGTTATACTGGCAGCTATTTCATTATCATACCATACAAAAGCATCACCTGGTCCATTCCTTTTCTCAGCACCAGCAGAGAACTACTGAGAAATATCCAGATCTCACACTAGCAGGAATGACATGGTATTTCTCTGTAATGGCTTTGGAGAAGAAAGACATATGGGGGAGACAGAAAGAATAATGAATGCATTTGGGAAATCTCATCAACATCCCCTCCCTCTCCCCCTCCAGCACATGCTGCTGGCACTGCTTTCCTCCTCCACCCTTCCACATCACCGTTCCTGCTACTCACAGTCCTCCCTACCTGCTCCACGCTACTCTGCCAATAGTGCCAAAATAACCGTGGAAAAGTAGTGTGCTTCCAAAACTGTGCATTTAAGTGCTGCAATGACCAGAGCAACTTTCAAAACCTTATTAAAATTTTCCTTGCTTTATTTTTAATAAAGTGATAAATGAAAGTACAGTAAAAGCTAGTCCTATAAAAGTTTGGTTTATTTAGGTACTTACCGATTCTCAAACACTATAAAAGTAATGTTGCACTCCTAAACAGTTGAAAGACCTTAATTATGAAAGCAAATTAAAGTATCAAGGACACTACTGAATCATACTAAAAATTATACATTTCAGTTGAAATTAAAAACAGAAGTCACAGTTAAAAAAAGAGCTCCAGTCATCTGAAAGGGTAGGATTATCTCAACCTGCAGTCATGTTCTTCAGAAGCGAACACAGACCAAAAATCTGTGAATATCAGTCCCCAAACTCTGGAGAAGTTCTAATCAGGCTCTGAGTTATCTGGCCCGGGTGCACCCATAGCATTTTCAAGTGCTGCAATATGAATTATTGCCCACGTCCATTCTTTTACAGCTGGAATGGGCGCTGTGGATTAATGTACTGCAATACATTTTCTTGCCAGACAGTGCTCCTCTCAGAAGTGTGATCTACTGACTAGTTACACGCACTTGGGATAAATTGCGACGGTCTCAGCGCTGCGGCTCGCTCTGCTCTGGGAAGAGCTGCCGAACAAGCCAAGATGAGACAAGAGATGGAGGAATTGCTTGCAAGACAGGGGAGCTCCGGGTGGGGTTGGCAGCTGTTCCTTTTCCTTCCCTGGCCTCCGTCACACAGCTGAAGTGGTATCCCTGACCGAGTGTCCCTCACTAGAGAGCAAGACACTAACTTCTTCCGAAGGACTTCTCTCAACTCGATGGACTTTGCCCTGAAGCCCAGACTGGCCGGCATGTCAGGTGCCAATGACCATAACCATGTCTTGTTGTAGGTAACTCGTCCTGCCCTGCCTGCCTGTAGAGACTTCAGAAAGGTGGCAAAGGAAGATGCCACCGCATACAACAGGAGCTTTGAAAAGTGGGTGGCCATGCTAGGGGAACCCATCTGCCTAGGTCTGCTACCCTAAGCCCAAGTGAAGAACATCAGTGTGATTTACTGCTGAATATGACTCCATACAATAAAGAATGAGCCATGAACTCGGCTTATCCAAAAAACAAAGCACAGGAGAATTCAGGAAACCCATGTCTCATTGTATAACATGGCACTCACAATATCGCCGGAAGAAAGTTTCCAGTTAGTGCAGAGGGAGCTCGCAGCTGCAAATACCAAAAAAAAATGATACTAAGCAAGGCTGAATATAGCGAACAAAAGAATCTGAAAACTAATTTAGGGGAGGTCAGTGTCTGAACTTGCAGTTTACTGCCAATTCAACTGAGTCATCAGCATTGCGCTCCTTTGAAAAAGAGGATACCATGCTTAATTTACACAAGCTGACAAGAACTTGGCTAGGCAGTGTGCCTGGTCTCCTGCTAGGTAACTCAGCTGTGCTACGGTCCTTTCTTATGGATATAAGCATCATTAGGATTCTATATGTGGTATGGGTATCTGAACAGTGAGTGGCAAGAAGCACAATAAGCAGAGTATGGTCACATGTGCCAGCTGATGGTCCAAATCTGATAGCTTTTCTACAGGATGCTCTCTCAATAACAATTCTGGCATTCAATCCTAAAGGGAATATGATTAAGTTCCTTAGTCCAGACTTTCTCCATTGTTTAAATGCCTTTTTTTTCTTCATATTATAGCCAACTGGTAAACCTATATGGAACAAGAGACTGGTGCATTTGGTATCTGCTAGTGAGATCTTAAATATTTCCAATTACTACCTGGCTAAAAGCCCAGAAACAGTCACAAGTGCTAAACACATTTGTAAAAACGACAGCAACTTACAAATACTGGTGTAATGTAGGCCCTTCTGCAATGACAATCGTAAGATAATTTTTAAAAGTATCATATTGATTTAGAATCACAGAATGGTTTGGGTTGGAAGGGACCTCAAAGATCATCCAGTTCCAACCCCCCTGCCATGGGCAGGGACACCCTCCACTAGACCAGGTTGCCCAAAGCCCCATCCAACCTGGCCTTGAACACTGCCAGGGAGGGGGCAGCCACAGCTTCTCTGGGCAACCTGTTCCCGTGCCTCACCACCCTCACATTAAGAATTTCTTCCTAACATCTAATCTAAATCTACCCTCCTTTAGCTTTCAAGTTGTTCATCTTTAGTTTATTCTAACAAAGTGCTCAATTTGTAAACAACAAAAACAGGAGTAATAAAAACATATAGAATGTATTCAGCTCCCCTTTAAGCTATATTGTAAGTCTCTAATGACACCTACTTTGAGGGAAAAAAGGTAAAGATTCTGTTTGAAACATTACAATAACAGCTCTGCTGTAAAGGTAAGTATTTTCTCTCTGTCCACTTTTTAAAAAAATTAAATGATTGAAAATGACGATAGCTGTACTATCAGCTTTCAAAGATTTAAATAATAATTTAAGATGCAGTACTGCAAAAGACACGAATGAAGAGCAAGCTTATCCATTCAGTGCCGTATTTTTCAGAACCCTCCCGTGATGTTGACTGTACCCAATTTTACAAACCCACTTCCTCACATACCAACATCCTGAATTCTCACGTACAGCACACGGCAAAGCCTATAAATCAAGCTCCCCCACCCTGAAACCTCCACTCTGCAAGTCTAAAAGGCAAATAACACCGACCGAAGTAGCACTGCAAGCATCGCACATTGGCACAAGTAGATTTTGTACTGCACTGTCTCTTTCACTCCACTCCTTTTAAAAATCAAATACAATTTTTATGTAACTAGAACATTTTAGTTCTCCAGATGGCTATGCAAGGTCACTTTCTCAATGGTAACTCTGTTAAAAAGCCCGAGAAAATGAACAAAAACCTTAAGCATGTCTTTTTTTTTTTTCCCCCAACATTTCCCCTATTTTTATTTTTTCTTTAACTAGAGGGGAATTCAGCAGTATCCTGCATTCTATGTACATTGTTTTCAAAATTAATAAATGTGCAAATTGTAAACAAACATTCTGCACTTGAAAAAGGCAGGCAGAAAGCAGCCCAGCTCGCAAGCCTTGTACACCAGTGCTACACCACTGAACCGGGATCTCTGCTATCGTGCCTTGAGGCTGATTGTTACCGATAGCTAGATCTGTGTGACAGATAATGATTTTAAACAACAGAATAATAGTAATAATAATAATAACAACAATAATAATAATACTACTACCACCAATTGCTCCGGTCTTAGCTCTGATAAAGCTATGCAGCCTTCCCTCCCCCTTACTCATTTCATTATCAAAATCAAAAAAATACAGGCAACAGTTTACTAAAATCAAGTCATATGGAAGGAAAAAAAAAAATGAAAACATGCAGGACTTTTTCTGCAACTGCTCTGCAATTCTTCACATTTTACTGAAAATCACACCCTTGCACTGAACTTCAGTAAAGTAGGAGCGAGCAATTCCACTGTGTACATATATTAAGCTCTGGACAGGCTGAACTATTGACCTTCTTTGCCACTAAAATATCAGTTAATCATAAAACTGACCTGTGAGCTGTTACTCAGAAGCAGCAGCCAATGTAAGAGAATAGCTTCTAACTTACAGTTGATAAAGCAGGCTAAGTGGACAATTTTAGATTACCACATATTTTCTAAATCCCCCTCCTCCCCACCCAAGGAAAAGCAATCACAACTCAGAGGATACGCTCAGAAGGACAACATATCCCAAAGCCACAGCAAACAGCCTTAAAAGGACTACTTCTGATTAAAGCACTACCCTCTGCCTTTGGTTTCGGTTTTAAATTGCTTGAGAAGTAAATAATTTGAGCAATGAGACAAGGCAAGAGGTGCAGTCGTACTGAAATAAAGCCCAGGTGCCCCGCGAGGATCGATGGGAAGGAAGGAGCCTCCAGCATCAGCAGCTTGAAATGATTTGTACCTCACCACACGCGGCCGGGAACACAACCCCGCGCTCGGCACCGATTTCAGCTGTGCTTAGAAATGGAAATACAAAGCATACACACCTGACTGTTAAGGAGGATAGTGTTGGAAAATAATCTTTTGCTTCACATGCTTTAGCCTCACTTCAGCCGTTTAAAAAAAACACTCAGCGGTTTCATATATTTGACTGCTCAGCACTATCTTTAATTGAGGACTGGTGAAACAACATGCAAGTTTTCTAGCACAATGCCGTCACTCAGCGCAGGACAGATTACCTGGGAAATGCCAGGTAGATAAACAGGCTGGTGGAGGACTTTTAACTAGTGGAAGAATTACCTCTTCATTAGAAAGCAATTTTGTTTAGCATTAGCGGAAACATTTACTAAACGAGTCACCAGACACTGGTTTTGCCATAAGGAAGATGGAAAATGATCTAAATAACTAATAATAAAAGTACACGTCTGATACTGAGATAAGTACAACCATCACTCAAATTGTTAAGAAGTAGGATACAGCTCCAGCAAAGCACAGGCCAACTGATCAATAATTTGTTATTAAGACATGTCATTAAATTATAAATACCGAAAGAATTATGGAAAAAAATCATTTGCAATCTTCATCTGAAAACAATGCTAATATTTGCTTTGATACTAAATAAGCAGAAAGCAGAATACTAACCTATTCTTACTGATGTATCAGTGAGTTTGCTACTGCTGCCACTTGGAATGCAAACATGAAAACCTCATCAGATCAGCGTTCGCTAATGTTTGCTTTTTAACAGGTATAGAGAGCAGTCAAACTTCATGCTGAAAAATTCATTTATTTCCTGCCACTCTGCTTGACACTGAGCAGATAATCAATTATAACTTGTTTCAGAATTTGAACTAATATGTACAAAACTTATGGAAAGACAAAATTGACAAAGAACATTGACAGAAAAGAGAGTATTGGTTTGAAAAATAAGCAATCTTGTCAGAAACAAGAATTAGGAATAATTGAGGAATCTCCAGAAAGAAGATATTGCTGCAGAGATATCATCTAATATAGCACAGTAAATCACCTGCCAGTCACTCGTACAATACCAGCAGCAGCACAGACTGCAGGGTGAGCTATTCCATTATTAGTTTACCTTTTCTTATGAATCTTCTCTTCAGAAGAGACTAATTTTTATGTTTCTAGTTTGCCTTTTACAAGCAAAATATTTTTTTTTTTAAATCCCTGTTGACTTGGGCTTGTAGTTATCTTACAGAAGCCTTGCGAGAACACTGTGGAAAAGGAAGGTCTGTCTTCTTTTTCCAGACAGGGGAGGAGGCAGCAGGGCGACCTGCCGCTCAACTCCGTGCCGCCCCTGACTCATCCCTGATGCTGGGCACAATCCTTCAGTCTCCACAAAACCCTGCTGACTCACCTTTTTCTAATTGAAACTGGTTAATAGTAACATTTATTCACCTTTGCTTTCATGGAATGAGAAGAACCAGTCTTACTGCAAGGTAAATGGCTTGAAATTTTATCGTTATAAAAATAATATTATCACAGAAGTTCAGATTTTTCAAGGTTTTTTTTGTTTTGTTTTGTTTTTTTAATCTGGTTCATTTCATAATGGATTAAATAGAGTTGAAAATTTATCTCAAGCCAGACTTGATTTTGGCGCCTTATATGTTAGTGTTAAGTCAAAAGCAAATTAAAAATAAAATCACTCCCAAAATAACATTGTTTACCCTAAAAAAACTTCTAAAAAAACCATCATGGCTTCTAAAAATATGTCACATAAATCATTACTTCCTTTCTTTTCCTTTCCCATCAAAAAGCTTTAGTCTGTCACAACCTGGGTGAATGAAATCATATTTTTTCAAGTGCTGGGAAAAAGAACCTGCACATTTGGGTTTTGTTAGTCTCAGCTCAGCCTCTTTAAAACAGAAGCTATTTTCAATTTCCTACTTTTTCAGAACAATGCCTAAATCAATTCAGTACAATAAATCAATGCTTTAACCTTACTTAGATCTCAACGACTGTCATCTTAACTGAGATGGACACACAGATCTTTGTACTTCACAGGAAAGACAGACTAAATTATAAATAATATCACAAATTCAAAAAAATGTCTTCAGTTGAGTCCTGCTCCAGCTGCGTGCCTCAGCTTCTGACAGTACTATGCCTGATTTCAAAAAGGACTATCGAATTTTCTGGGACTCATACCTATTCGCCTAGCCCGCTTGAAGTTCTGGCCTCTGATCCAGACCCTGACTGTCTTCCTAAGTAAACAAAATGAGCGGTCATCCATGCTTAGATGAGAACTCGACTAGCTGTCTCACTGAGGTCTGTCACCAACTTGTGAAAAAAATATTTCATTTATATTTCTGTTTTATATATGCACACATATGCATGACACATGGAAATCTGCATCTGCAGCTCTTCTTTCTTATTATTTTAATGCAGTTTTGAATAGATAGTTATCAGCACTCATTGCTAAATCTAATATAGTGCAGACTTTAAAATACTGTCAAGACCTAAAAGTCCTGAGATTAGGGGAAAAAAAAAACAAACCACAATTTAATTTCTGCTTATTTGCCTCCCAGTCTGATGTTCAAATCTATAATTTTTCTCCTCTGCAACTATGAGACGTAGGTATTATCTTTCTTCTCATGAAAGATGAGATTAAAATAACTTTAAGTAGCTTGAGAAGGAACAGCATATAACACAAGTTGGAAGTGCTTAATCTCCTTGGTGCTGGCCGCACAGGAGCACTCTAAAAAACCAGAAGTAGACTGCAAGATTCAGCAGCACATGATGTGGGTGGTAGATCAAAAATGGAGAAAAGAAAACACTCTATTAATATTCGCTATTGTATTTTAGGAGTTGTCAGAGAGTCTGGCAGGCCATGCATATTTGCTTAGAAAAAGAAAAATTATCCCAAAATACACTGCTTTTTTTGGTAAAATTCTATTTATTAAACAGATCTTTTTTGCATCCAAGTTTACTTAAAGTGCAAATGAAAATACGAAGGTGAAAAAACAGGTGCTTTGTCCTTTCTAAAAATGATAACGTCTCCTTCCTCGCATGAGGAGAAGTAAAAAGTTTTCTTAGCTTTTTAACATCCCGTGTCCTAACCTACCTCCCAGGGTTAACAAACAGTGACCTAGACAGTGACCAGGCAAAGCAGGGGACACAGCAAATCCATACTGGCCCAGAACTTGGGGATCCAGCGGGTGCCAAGGGAACCCTGAGCTTCTGCTACACGTTAATTAGAGCCAACAAGGCCACCAACCAATTAAATAAATAGTTTTGTGCGTGTGGTTGTTTTCCAAAGCAGCACTCACCGGCACATTTGGTCCTGGTGATGAGTGGCGGTCCTGGCTGTCCAGTCCCACCTTCACCCGGTCTGGTGAGTAGGACCCGAATCTCATATTCGGTGTCAGGGTCCAAGTGCCAGAGCTTGTAAGTCGGCGCGTTGACGGCATGTGTTTCGGTCCAGGTCCCAGATGTCATTCGGTACTCCACTTCTTTCAGGATAATGGGTCCATCCCCAATGATTGAGTTGGCATTCAGCTGAATGAGCAAGTATGTGGGCCCAACGCCCAGCAGCTGCGGGGGTGCTATCGGCCGAGGCGGCTCTGTAGGGGAGACATACACAAAAAAAAAAAAAAAAGCCAGCGATAAAACAAAAGCTGGAAAACACAAGCAGAAGAGAGCTCTTTCCACAGAAAGTTGTCAAGTTCGGGTCAGAAGATTTCAAAACTCAAAACGAAAAGCGAACTGACATCAGTGAGGAAGAGCTGAGGAGAATTTCAGCTGATGGAAGCGAGTGGTGCACCACTGCCATCTGCCCAGTGCTATTTTTTCCATTTAAGAATTTCAGCTAGGGACCACAAAATCTTATCTGATTTATATATTGCTGCTTCTTAACATTTTTTTCTGAAAAAAAATCTGGGTTCATGCTCATTTATATAATTTAGTATGGCAGTAAGTTGAGATTTTCAGAAACATAACTGATTTTCTTCTATTGACATACATACTTTCCTTAAAGAAACAGCTGCAATAGTTGATACACTAAGCCCTGCACAGAATATTCTTAAAAATGAGTATCACTGCACTTCATTTGAAAGCCACCAGATGCAGTGAGGGTAAAAGATACAGATGCCTATTACAGACCTTCAGAATACTCAGACCTGAGCAAAACTGCCAGGAGAATGACAAAATAAAGATGTATAGCAACAACATGTAATATTATTTTGTTCTTCAATAACTTATTACTGATAAGTTTTTTATATATATATATATATATCGTTACTCGAACAATAGGCAGTACATTTTCTTTTCCTCTGTTTTCATCAGCTTCTGCCTGCCTAAGTATTTCAACAGAGCTGCAAAGTGAAAAGGTAAGGACAGACCAAACCAGGAGGTGAGGTCCTCCTTACCCTAAGAAATGTTTACATACAGAAGTAGCACATTGCCCAGGCGTGATTTATTTCAAGAAACAAATCACAAGCAACATGTACTTTTCTAATCAAATGAATCCACTGATAAACACGGAAGGTTCATTTTCATTCCAGATGGCTCATATTTCAACTAATTTGTTTCAGTTAATTAGGCAACAATGCTAAATTCAATGCACACAGGGGTTTCGCACAGCAGCGATGCAGAACTAACAACGCGGCAACTCGGAGCAGGTAGAGGGATCTCATGGCTGGTACATTAAAAATAACTTTTAACCCCAAACCATAAGACTTCCCCAGAGGGGGGTCCGTCTCATCATCGCTCCCCGCCCAAGAGCAGCTAAGACGCAGAAGCATTGCGCATATTCTGCCTCCCGGGACTGACCCCACCAGCGTCACTGACAGAGCCCGTGGGGAGCGGCGATGGAGGGGCTCGCAGAGGGCCTCCCACACCTCCTCTGACATCCCACCCTCCCCGCACGGTGAAGTTCAGCTAATGACGACTCCCTGCCTCTCTACGTCCAGCAGTAAAGTTTCCCCTCCAGATACCAGAGCTGGTTCCCAACAGTGTATTTACTACCTCCGTAAGCAACCAAGTTTCCCACATTTTGGTACAAAAGGATTTCTTGCACATTTTTTTCCTAAATTAGCTACGTCTCAAGCCATTCAGTTTGGAGACCAGGGAATTGGCCAATGTGCTGTAGCGGCGGTGAATGGAGCTCATTTTCTCCTCCTGGAGTGAAAAGGTGAATGCTCCAAGGTGTTCCCGTTTCTGCTCTGGGAAATACAAAACTCTAGAAAGTATCTCAATTAATTATTAACATGTTTTACCCTGTTTTGGCAAGAAATGTGCATATGACCTAATTTAGATCCCTACCTGCATCAAAGCTCAGAAATGCAGCTGGGCTTAATGAGGGCAGTTTATTTTCTGCGGAACTAACACGTTAAATGTCAAACTAATGAATTCTAAGGTCAGTGTATATTACGGCAGAAAACATAAACGTTGATGAGTAAGATGCACTACCAACTCCGAGTTATAAACCTCTAAAACATAAGGTTATGTTTAGAAGTATACACTTTGATTAAGAGCACGATTATCACAAATAAAACCTCACATTAATGAGACTAATATACCATTGCATATTAAATTTTTATGTTGAGAGGTAAAGCGTATTCTTATATTAGCATATGCATTTTGTTTTTAAGCTCTTGAGGACAAGGAGACTTATTTATAAAGTCTCTCCCAGTTCCAATAAATTATGCATGAATTTTAATCAGTTAGCAAATGAACAAGTAATTGTTCTGCAGCATTATTAATATTCTTCATATACAATATACTATCAGAACCAGAGGTGAGGTGCAACCAGAAATCCCAAAAGTACACTAAGTATCAACTGAAGCATGCAATCCCAATATACCAGATAAACTTTTCTGATGTTACCCAATTAACTTTCTATTAATTATTCTCATTCGTTATTCTATAATCAGATCCATCAAACACTCCCCAATTATAATTTCAAATCACATAATTTCCTTTTATATATACAGCAACCTGAAGCTTTTAGGGCTTAAAAATTGCCATTGATAACTAAAAGACAGAACAAAGCCATTGTTAATGTTTTGGTTGACATTCCCATAGCAAGCATCAGACACACACACTGTTCCTCTTTTGGTGGGTTTTTAAACACAATTCACATCCTTCTAGGAAGTGATCTTGCTGGTTTTTCACTCTAGCAATCCGGGTCCACCTGGTAGTAAAGAACATTGTTTTGCAGCATCCTGAGGAGTAAGTCCGTCAAAAATTAAAAATTTCTTATATAAGGTATGCGGGGGAAAAAAAAGAAGAAAAAAAAGAAGGAAAAGAGAGGGAAAAGGGGGGGGGGGGAAAAGAAGGAAAAAAAAAAAAAAGGAGAAGAAAAAAAACCCCAGAGATATGCATGAAAGGGAACCCCAAAGAAAAACACCCTCTCAGAAGCTCAGAAGTTTGGTCTGGTTTATAAACAATATAAAAGCTTCAGCGAAGCCCACGACAGGTTTAGAGCGGAGAGCGCGGGCCAGCGGCAGTGTGAGGGAGCGGAGGCTCCCCAGGCACCCAGGAGGGCAGCAGCCTCCCTCCTGCCGGCCCTGCCCGTGGCCACTATGGCAAAGGCATTGTGTGGCTTCCAGTCACCCACACCCAGGCCAGGCAGCATGGAGACCTCCCTCCATCCCCCCGCTGCCCTGGTGTGCTGGTTTTGGCTGGGACAGCGTTGATTTTCTTCACGGTAGCTAGCATGGGTTTTGGATTTGTGCTGAAAACAGTGGGAATAATATAGAGATGTTTTTGTTATTGCTGAGTTCACACAGAGCCAAGGCCTTTGCTGCTTCTCACCCCACCCCACCAGTGAGGGGGCTGGGGGTGCACAAGGAGTTGGGAGGGGACACAGCCGGGACAGCTGACCCCACCTGACCAAAGGGATATCCCATACCCATATGATGTCATGCTCTGCATATAAGGGGCTGGAGGAAGAAGAAGAAATGGGAGACACGCGCACACATTCAGAGTGACGGCGTGTGCCTTCCCAAGTAACTGTGACACGTGCTGGAGCCCTGCTTTCCTGGGGATGGCTGAACACCTGCCTGCTCATGGGGAGTGGGGAATGAATTCCTCATTTTGCTTCACTTGTGTTTTGCTTTTGCTTTACCTATTAAACTGTCTATCTCAACCCACCAGTTTTCTCATTTTCACCTTTCCAATTTTCTTGCCCATCCTGCTGGGGGGAGTGAGTGAGTGCCTCCGCGGGGCTGAGCTGCTGGCTGGGGTTAAACCATGACACCTTGGTCACTGCAACCAAACCAGGGAACTGAACATTTATTTCTGTCAAACACCTCCCCCTCGCCTTCAATTATTATGAGTAGATACGGCTAAGGGACACAGTATTCCTAGCAAGCAATTTTCATTGAGCATGGTTCCCCTTTTCTCGGCCGTGAACCCTCCATGAATAGCCATAAAGGTTCTAAATAATGTTTTATGAAAAAATACTTCAACCCATGAACGTTTTATTAACTCATCAGTAGAATCACGATTTCAATAGGTATTTAAGACACACTGAACAGTCTGAACAAAGACCCTGCATGGTGAGTTTAATTTCTTCCTTTGCAAAGGACAAACTTCAGAATTCCTTTTCCACTGTGACTAGTTTAATTACTGACTCATTTTCTGACTATATTTTTCAGCCACTGCTTGAAAGTGTTAAATCTGATGAAATCCCTTCCAGTATGCATGGCCACTAACATCTCTGAAAGACTACATAAAAAGAGCACTTGGACATCTGCAAGATATTAAAGAAATAAAAGTATTTTCCTACATAGTATTTTACAGTATTTGGCCAGTTCTGGTTTTGACATAAAATGCCCACAGCTAAGTTAATCAAAAATTAAGACTGACATTTCATCAGTACAAAGTCCCCATTCTGCTGAGCTACTAGCAGTACATTATGCTCACATCAGTATGTATATGACATTATATATTAAATGTACTGTGATATTTAGGCACCAATGACTAAAATAAGCATGCAGCATCAACCCCAGCTCTCAGTCTTCCTACACTTAAGCAGTTGTGTCATATTGTTAATACTAAATATTGTATGCAAATAATCCTATTCATAGACAGAAAAAACAACCAGAAAAGGTCACTAGTGTTATTAGTTCAGTAACTAGTATGCATAAAACCTCCTATATTCCCAAGTAACTTAGCATACTATATATTGCTGTACTATCTACCCAGCCTGGGTGACAATAGCCCTACTACATAGCCCTCCACAACTAAACCCCTCCTAAATTTAAAATAAAGATAGGGAGTTTTATTAGTATCTTAGTAGTAATCACATACTGTTAATGATCAGTTCAAAGCAGGGAAAAGAAAAAAAAATACCAAACCAAACCAGAATCCTGCAAGTTGTTCCACTTTGGAGGAAAAGCTGACACTAGATGCATGTTTGATAAAGTCTTATTTATTTACATGAAGCCATGTTTTGCTGAGCATAACGTGTACCAGTCACAGGAGGCTGTTGCCCTGCTCACAGCAGAAGAGCGTGGCGAGCAGAGGCTGCTCACCACACAGCCCGACCATGGAAGATAAGGTGCGTGCCTTCATTCTTCCCTCCCTCCATCCCATCCCTGCCTCCTATGGAGCCTCCACACATTAATACCCCGCAAGGTCTCCCTGCTCATACGCGGAGCGTGCCATCCCTCTAGTGACGGCATGTTCAGTCTTCTCAGTCAAATACCTTACACGGAGCTATACAGTTGGTACGGGGATGGGTATCTAAAGTTTAACCCAATACGCAGAGCAGGGGTTAAGCATAGAGCTGCTCTCTACAGCTTCCTGAGGAGGGGAAGGGCAGAGAGAAGTGCTGAGCTCTTCTCCCTGGGGTCCAGGGACAGGACGCGTGGGAATGGTTCAAAGCTGCACCAGGGGAGGTTCAAACTAGACATCGGAAACATTTCTTTACCAAGAGGGTGGTTAACCCTGGAACAGGCTTCCTAAAGAGCTGGTCAATGCCCCAAGCCTGTCAGTGTTTAAGAGGCATTTGGACAATGCCTTTAATAACATGCTTTAGCTTTTGGTCAGCCCTGAAGTGGTCAGGCAGTTGGACTAGATGATTCCTGTAGGTCCCTTCCAACTGAAATATGCTATTCCATCCTATAAAAAAAGCTTATTTTTTTATTTTTTACAAGCATATCATAACAAAACCTTCATTTTTAAAAGAAGCTCAACGTCAGCCTCACCTCTCCAGAAATTAAAATCAGTATGTCTTACCTACATCATAAACTGCTTCAGGAAAGCAGGTAAACCAAAATAATCCAAATTTCCTTTAAATTTTTTCAGAATTCAGAGAAGCAAACAAAAACAATTCACAGTAATACTGGATGTTCCAGGGAGTACAGCAGAGACGCCTCCACAAATGACTCAAGACTGACTCAGCTCCCACCTAGATCAAACTCGTTTCCTCTTCTAGGGCAATTTCTTACAAAGCTGTTTAAGAAATGTCTACACACTTCTTGCAAGTACTCCGGGTTTCCAGCTCAGGTTCAGTGCCTGCCCTGCACTGGCTATGTAGAGTTAGAGCAGCATCTTTGCCATGAGAAGCCCCCTGGGACCAGGGGCCCTAGGGACCGCAGGCTGACACCCCCAAGGTTTCGTGAAGGAGCCCCGGGCACAGGGCAAGTGGAAAATCCCTGCTCGCCAGGAGCTGGCCCGGTGCAGAATCGTGTTGGTGCCTCTGCGCTGGGCTCCAGATTGCACACAGAGATGTTGTGGCGAAGCTGCGTCAGAAGACCCACGGCAGAGAGCCAGAAGAGTGTGGGGAAGCAGCAGGCTGCTGATCCCATGCAACAGCAATACTGTTTCAGTACTCTTCCTGTACTGGAAGATTACATATGGCTTTAGGGATTCACACGTTTTAAAAAAAGATTGAAAAACTGAAGAACCAAGAACGTTTGTTTAAAAGTTGGAGAAAATGTATGAGATTTAGCAGAAAGAATTGCGGCAGCCAAGTACTTGCAGAGAAGCAAGATTCTCGGTCTTAAAAGCTGGTTAATCCAATGGAAAAAAGAATTAACAAGAAAAAGTGACTGAAAGCTTAAATTCATATATGGTATTAAGCCACAAATTTAACAGTGAGAATAGTAACTGAAGAACAATAACTGGTAATACTGTAGGAAATTCTGGATTCTCTGAGTCTTTTCAGTCAAGGCTGGATGTCTTCTTATAAATTGTATGTTGGGGGGAAAAATAGAAGATGATAATAACAATATGTAAAGCTCTGAAGAAGTACAACTGACAGACATTATGCAGTTGTGAAAGTGATCACAAAATCAGCTATGAGAAATCTAAGCACAAAACCAAACAAACCATGGAGATTTTCAGCACAAAGACTGGGTTCCTTTTGTTTTTAGAAAAATCATTCTATATTTAGCATATCTTCAATATAAACTAGAAATATTTTCATTCGACTCTCCAAAATGGTTAGGAAATACTGCTCTTCTAGGAAAAAAAAAAAAAGTCAGAATTTAAGACAAAAAGGTTTATTTTGGACTTGTGCCTACCTGGAATGACACCTGGCTGCCTTCTATGCTGACAGCAGCCTGACAAGACCTGGTGCTTTCAGCACCAACAAAAGCTGTATTAACTCTCTGCTTTTAGAAACAGGTGGCTTTGCCAAGTAAGGGGAGAAGCATTACAGAAAGCAGTACTTGCATGATGAGAAATTCTTGTACTCAGTTAAAAAAGCAGGTTAATGCAGGGACACTGAGGGATCTCAAGCTGAAAGCACAGATCTGACTGACAGCAGAGGTATCATGAACCTCAGAGTCACAGAAAACCTCCACAGTTTATTTTAAATTTCCAACAAGACCTCAAATTTTCACTTTCCCTTCAGGACACACCTCAGTCTGTCACCCTACACAGGCCATCTCCAGTGAGTAGTTAGGCCTTTAATGGTTTTGGTGTATCACACTCATAAAACAAATAAAAAACCCAACAGCCTATGTATCAAAGAAATTGCTCAGCACACTGAGGACAGTTCATTAATGGGAGTTAAGTACTCTACTGGGCTTCTGAAAAGAAAGAAGAAAAAGAAAAAAAAAATATCACGTAATTTTCTGCATTAGTAAGAACCCATCTCTCAATGCTGCTCTGAGACCTTCTAACCCCTAGCAAGACTTCCCATATGAAGTCCAATAAAGAGAAGTCACATCAGGACAATCTTAACTAACCAATTCAAAGATGCAGACACACATGCATCCTTAAGTAGAGAAATGCTGTTGCTACTGGCTTAGGGATTCTTGCTCGCATACTGCATAGTGGTACTTGATTTTCTCACCTGGGCAGCCCACCTCATTCTTGTGGCAAAGCAGAGTAAGTGTAAGCTTATTCTGGGCCAGATACCACGCACCAGCTACACAGATTACTCCTGCCCAAGAGACATGATGCGTCTGAAAAACATCATAATAAAGGGGCAGGTGCACAAGCATGTCTTCAATTGCTGTAGGGTTGTCCTTGGAAAATGGAGGGGTTGGGGTGACAGGCAGCTGCCACAACAGCCTTCTCTGTTCTCAGCTGGCTTCCAACCTCTTTCTTCCTCAAGGGTTACACTCCTGTCTAGCACCTTCCTACCCAAGCAGTTGGGTAGACTGTACCAGTTACACACTACCAGCTGAGTAGGAGCCACCATCACCCAAATCCATGCTTAGTCCTGTGTCTCACCTTGCAAGACACCTGGGCATGATGGCACTCAAAACCAGGTTTCGGCAGGATGCCACACAAGTGGTACAGGCTGCAGGAGGGCACACTTGCTTAAACCAGCTGTAACACTCAAAAGACACACAGAGACCTCAGAGGAGTTTTAAAATCACCTCCTCTACTCACAAGACCAAATGCTGGTTATAGATTCATACAATAAAACCCCCACCAGCTGCAAGCCCTTTGGAGTTGCCACAAGCCTTGGCCATTCTTCAGGCTCTAATTAATATTTCCCTAAGCCACTGCTTGACTTCTCTATTTGTTCATATGCTCATTTACAGTTTTTGCAACAAATTTTCAGTATTTTTTTGTTTTGTTTTCCCTAACAGTCAAAAACTTCTCTCTCTTCACAGAGTTTAACTCATTTTAACAGGTGCTTTATTTTTTCTGCTTGGGTTTGTTTGGTTTTCTTTTTTCTGATAGAAACATTTCTGTTGCTCCCACCTTTGTCTTCTGCAGACAACTTGGACAAAGCATTTATTGTTGGTTCCTGCTGCTCATACAAGTTAACACCATCTCCCTCCAAAAATATACTGAAGGGAAGGCAGCAAAAAACTTGTCAAGAAATAACTGACTTTAACATATTACACCATGTAACGATTTCATGTTGCAAATCATGTAGAAACCAGTACGTTTTTACAGTTAAGTATTCCAAAGAGCCACAAGCCTCCCTTTACATTTTTTTTTCAAAAAACAATGACAAGCTAATTCAGACTTATCTCGGCTGCTGTTCTGAGACGGTAAGTGATGGTGGCTGCATGGAGAAATTTGAACAGCTTGTGATCTAGTATTCTGCCACAAAGCTTTTTCTCCAACTCTTTTTTTTTTTCTTTGTAACAATGCTTATGCAGACTTAATTCCTGTGACTCCAGAAACACTCTCTCTATGACTTTAAAACACAATTTATCACAAGTGTTCAGTTATCTGATTTTAGTTACTAGTCCTGAGGTTGAGACACAATACCTAAATGGTACGTTTTAATTAAGGGAGTTAGTTGTCTGGAACAAAAGAACTCTTTCTAAGCAGTAGCTTAGTGACCAGGTCGTATCAAGTGATTTATCCAGCTCACTTCAGAGAGTCGGCAAGACCATTTTCATTGTCTTTTATTACTTGGAATAGAAAAACTGAAAGAATCTATTTTAAACAAACATTCAAAGTAAGTATCTATAACGCAGCAAGATTCAGGTTATTATCTAGAGAACCAGTAACTGGGGAAAAACCAGTAACAAACAATAATAGCAAATTGAACAGCGAGCTCAGGACACTGGGTTAGGTAGGATACTGACATATTTCACCGTAATAGCATCTCTAATTTTGGGTCTGCAAATGGGGATACTATGTCACAAGCTCACCTCAAACTACTGATTTATCTTTGAGCACCTGCCTAATATATCACATTTGTGTGGTAAGTACAACAAACTCTGCAAGCTCATGCAGCTAAAATGTATTTAATTTAGGTGACGTGGCAGTTACTGACCACCTGAAGTGCTGAAATAAGAATTATTTCGGCAGTGAAAACTGCTAACTTCTGCATAGTGATTTTATATCCTATGCATCACTGTGGCATTTTATTCACCTTGATTTGAAACACCACTGCATTCATTTTATTATCTTCCTTTAAATAAAAGGAACAGTGTGCAGCTTTAGCATTGTCAGCAGAAACCGTCAACAAGGTTAAGCTCATGCCCAGCTTACACAGGAAGAAAAAAAATTCTTTCTAAAGATTGGAGGATGTCATCCCTCTATACAACTTATGAGCAGAACATATGCCTATTTATTGAATGATAGTAGGCCATGTCACTCTAGGAATCAATTAGAACAGTATGACATATTTTGTCAAAAAGATTGCATTGTGTTAAATACATTTATGCAGTACACTCCTACAGGAAAAATTAATACGTGTAAGAAAAAGAGGCGCCTGTAATGAGAAGACATTTAAAACTTTAAAAAATAAAAAATCACTCAGTATAAATGAGTCAGCTATAGAAATGTCTCGGGCAAAGACTTGATCACAATGACTTCATTATCCACATGTATCAGTAATTCCCTTGAGATCTCAACGTTGAGATTATTGTTGGAAAGAAACATTTTATCTGCTTCATTGATAGGAACCTGCAGGTTAAGAACAAAATTGAGTGCCTTCTTCAAAAATTGGTACTTCCCGACAAAGAATTATTTTCAACTCTACAAGGCTCTGCAATGGGATATCTGACAACACTGCATTCCACATGCATGTCCACATGCTGTCAATGATGAGAAGGAATAAAACTACAGATTAGGGAAAGACTGACTGAAGAAGGATAAAATATTATTTTAGGGACTCCAGGATTTTCTTTTACATAGTTATGTAATGAGAATATAATTTTCTTTTTCTTCCTGTTTCTGAAGTACTTGGATTTATTTTAGTTTAGTTTAGTTTCAAGTCTGGGCTGGCCCAATAAACTGATACTGCAATTTTTGCATTGTTGTTACATCTGTTGAATCTGTAGTCTTGCTCACATTCAGTTTACTGCCTAAACAAACTGAGCGCAGAAACTTTCTGCTGGACAAATGTTACAGTGACATATTTATAATAAAATACTTCAAACACCTGCAACAAAACTAGAATTTCAGTAGAATCCAGTGGCAAAAACCTCAAACCCTATCACAGATTTATGCCTTACTAGCTCTACATATCTATAAAACTTGAAAGCTAAAAAAACCCCACTCCGCCAGCACTCCTGGATTTCAGTGAAAGCCATCTACCCTACCTGCATGAGGCTATCAATAACCACTTGGAATTACCTACACGCAGCAGCCCAGCTGTATTTCTTAGGGAAGGTGGAGCTTTCTTCAACTGATGACATGATTGTGCTACCTGGGAGATCTGCACTTCCCCGCGTACCAACTGACCCTCCTGCCGGGGCATTTGCCTGTCCAGGAGGAGTCCTGTACATCTCAATTTGGAAGTCACATTACATCTGGCCAGCGCTAATCCAAATTTTTATCATCAGCTTTCCTCTATGCCTTTTAAATGACACAGAAAAATGTTTCACATGCTGTTGCGATAATATCATGGCCAGGCAGAATTCAAAACCATACCATGCTCTTTAAGTGCAATGAGCTATACACATTGCTGTACCAGAAGGGAGCTGAAGGATGAAGTACCTGCAGCTGAGAGGAATAGCTTTCATGGTGTTGGTTTCCAATCATTTACAGTTTTATTTAACAGCAATTACAGAAACACCAAGCATGTAAGAGGTGAGTCACGGACATCTCACCTTCCCAGCCCTCCCCATCCTCTGTAATATACCTGCTCACCTGAGATACCATCAGCGTTCCCAGAACTGCTCACTGCCATGCGTACCTGTGCAGGTTGTTAAGTATGACAGCCAGCCACCTGCAACCTGTTTGCACACCTACAGGGTTACATGAAAAAAATCACTTGCTTGAGGCTGCTCCCACCCCACCACCTTGCACTGTTCTCCCTCAGCTCCACCTGCCCAGCAGCACCCTGGGGGCCATCTCAGCAGCCCCAATTCCTCCCCGCTTGTCTCTCTGTCCTTCTATTTCTGGTTATTTGACCCCTTAAATGAAGGAAGCTATGTACTGTAAAGACTGATTTGACTGTAAGCATTAACTCCAACCCCGGACAAAGGCGGCAGGAAGGAAGGTAGGCAGCTCACACACCGTATTATTGAGGCAAGACCCTTCCAAACAGGCAGGGGGCAGAGATGAACTTAAAACCTTTCCCTTCAGAGTGGCAGGGCATCCAGGAACACCTGTACAACAGGTTGAATAATGTCTCCCTCCTCCAACGTCTCCTTCCTCCAAAGTTCTTCCTCAAGTATCCCATTTCACTGAAGTGAAAAGCTTTATGTCAGCACTTCAGTACTATCATCACACAATACCTGGATAAAATTTCATATATGGGATACACATTAATGATTATCTAGAGATTTTGTGCGTGCTCAGACTATTCAGGTCTAGGGAAAAAAAATGACAGAATCCATCACTTCTGAGCAAACTTATTTTTGAGGGACTGTTTCCTTGCTCAAATCCCTCTATTTCTATTCATAACCTTTTCCAAGACACATTTAGATGTTCCCACCAGCAATGTCTTTATGTTGCTTATTACAGCATGCCCAAATATTTCTTGCCAAAAATGCCAGAAGGCAGCCCACTGGAATGACAGAGAAGGGGCCTAATTTTAGGAGGCACTGAGACACTTCTCTCAATCTATGCAATGAACCAACAGAAACGAAAATGGAAACCCACTTGGTTAATTTTTACACCACAGTTTTACATCACAGATGTGAATTACACACCTTCTCACGCCTACCTGAAAGGGCAACCCTGCTCCTCCACTTCCCACCAGTGTCGCTTGCAGTGCCACTCATCTACTCTGCATCTAAGGCAGTTTAGGTTTAAAACTGATCTTCAAGTGGTGGTGCACATGGAATATTCCTGCTTTCCTGGGTCCCTGAAGCAGTGGTTTCAGATAAGAGCTAGTGCCAGCAGAGAAGCAGCAGGAGGAGCACAAGTCCAGGTGCTTGAGAGAGAAGAAAAGGGAGGGCAAGGACTGAGACTGCCTTTTCAGCAGGTGTTGACCATTAGGTCTGCTTAGCTTTACCATGAAAGCCACCTTCAGAAATGGGCAGGGGGGATAGGGGTAGCGAAAAGGAACGAACATTCTTCCCACAGCACCTAGACAGATGGTAAGAAATTCCTCTGAAGTGAAGGGAATAGGTAACAAAGCAGCTGCCCACCTTCTTGTTGCCAAATAGATTTTGACTGTGATGAAAAGCCTGGAAAAGCTTTCTAGAAAAACAAACCAGAGCAAAAATCCTCACCACTTCTTCTGCATGCTAATAAGAAACACATTATGTTTCCTTAAAGGAATGAACAGAATATAATGATTTATTAAGAGTTCTGATAATGCGCTATTGTGAAGTAGAAAAGGAATAGTGAAGTCAGTGATGAAATTCTTACGTAGTCAATGGAGAAGGATGACCATTTATAGCATGAGAACAGCTTCACTCCTGAGAGACCAAGTTGGTTTAACAGCTTTTATTTAGCTGGTGCAACAAACATGGGGAACAAGAACATTGATTTGCCTTTGAAAGAGAAAGCAGCAGGCCAGATTAGCAGAAAATAGGGTAGCTTTTTGACCTGCAAAGAATTTAGACTGGTTTTATTGGGATACGTTCATAATCTGCTCTTCAGGTGGGGCTGTTCTGTTAAAGCGTTTGAAAATGTGCATATTGTCAAGTATGATAGCGTTGCTATGAGGAGAGAGTGTCCTTGTAATTAAATTGACACCCAGTACATTGAATACTAAATTCACTACAGGTTATAAAAGCACAAACAGCTTTTGTACTGGAGAATAGGAGGCTGAGGGGAGACCCTATTGCTCTCCACAACTACCTGAAAGGAGGTTGTGGTGAGGTGGGTGTCGGTCTCTTCTCCCAGGTAACAAGGGATAGGACAGGAAGAAAAGGCCTCAATTTGCACCAGAGAAGGTTTAGATTGGATATTAGGAAAAAATTCTTCACTGAAAGGGCTGTCAAGCACTGGAACAGGCTGCCCAGGGAAGTGGTTGAGTCACCATCCCTGGAGATATTTAAACAATGTGTAGATGTGGTGCTTAGGAACATGGTTTAGTGGTTGGAATGGCAGTGCTAGGTTAACAGTTGGACTTGATGATCTTAAAGGTCTTTTCCATCCAAAATGATTCTATGATTCTATAAAATTAGTATGTGCATTAGACTATTTGGATTATAAAAACCATGTTCTTTGAAGCTTTTTATGAGTTTTTATCCTTGTTATCTCTGTTTTGTTGCAACAAAGATTCAAAGAATAAATATGACAAAAAAACTACCAATCATTTACTCTGGAAGAGCAACTCTGAATACAGTAACAGAGTTTAAATTTTGCACCTTATTTCTACTGACACAAACATTTGCTTTTCCATAGTAATATTTATGTGATTAGTGTGACCGCTTACACTAGGGAAAATTTTACTAGGAAGTCACTGATTGCCTTTCTGTCTCACAAGAAATAGACCCGTTCAATCTCAGCTTAACTGGACAAACTGAGAGTCAACTCAAGTGTCTGTAGATCTACGGTACAACTAAGCCACGGTACTTGATGTGCACTCATAAGCAATTAAGAGCCACCTGTACCTTAAGATATGGGTTGCATACCATATCAATACGCAGTGTTTATATTGCACACATCAATAACTGCCACTAAAGAGTTTACAGAACACTTAAGTGAATGGAAGTAGCTGTGAAGATACGTTAAGACAGTTTGCAAGCTTTTGCAAGATTTAACTGAGAGGGGAAAGCATTTCTTTTCTATCGTAAGAACATGAGGTAAGATCTCAAATGCCCAGGTAAGAGCCGCGTTTAAATGAAGGTCTCAGCAGAATTATGCCTGGTTTTGTCACCTCATTGTACCATTTTCCATAAAGCTGGAGATACTGCAGGAACAAAGCTGCCACAGAAAGCCACAGCTCATCTCTGATCCGGTGCCACCAGTGCTGTTGTACCTGCACCTCAGGGTGACTCTGCCTTCCAACAACACCGCATGGGGCATTCAGACAGGGTGCTTTTAAACACAATTTGGACACTGCTCATCTGAGAGGCAGAACCTCTTGCACTCAAGTTAGTAGAAACGTTCCCTCAGAACAAATGGACAACACGATGGCAGAGCATGAGGAAGCTTAGCTTTGAAAACCAGTCTGCACTTCCACCGGGCAGGAGGATGGGGCAGCACTGTTGTTAAATACCATGCTCATCACTTGAAGAGTGCAATTCTCAACACCCCTCCAGATTGCCTGTTTATGTCGAGGCATCTGCCTATCTATGACTAGGTTTCAGTAAAGGGCAACATCAGTGACCAAAATCATGGAACACCCCAATACGATAAACAGCTGAGTAGGACTGGGATCTTCATGTTGAAAAAGATGATCTAGGAGTAATACTGTGACAGGGCTCTAAAAACATCACACATCAGAGAGGTGTTAGGATTAAATTAATCTTCTCCTTTTCCAATACAGCAAATAGAGATCAAGTGAAGCTAGCAGAAGGCAGGTTTAAAAATAATGAAGAAAGGAAGGGGTCTTCATGCCAAAGAAGGTAGCAGTCTCATTGCCAAATGGTGCTGTGGGAAAAAATAGGTTACCCCTTACTAATCAGACAAAAACCCACCAGGCTCTGCACTGCTGAAAGGAATCACATGGTGAGAGGGTAATGTCACATACACTTATTAAGGTCTTTCTCCCCCTGAGAAGTCACTAGAAGTCCTCCTTTAGCCACTGCTTGAGAAAGAATCCCAATTTAGTTGGATTGTTGGTTTGAACAGTTGTGACTGTCCCTTGTTGTGCTCTTGTATTCTGTTAATTTCTATTTAAACCCAGGAATTTTGATATTGAATGGCTAAGCCGAAGACGAGGATATCAAATATGGGTTAAGATAAATGATAATTTTTATACACTGCCCTAATTCAGGCAACTGACCTGATTACCACCTCATCACAGCTTTAATATCTGAAATAAAATATGCTTGTATAACAGTCAAATTAAAAATTCTTTTTTGCTACCTTATTTTAATCACTTTAAGTTTTTTTATTAATTTTTTTGGTGAGCAAACCTGAGAATGTAACAGCTTCTTATTCTACTACGGCATGTTTTAATTCTTGAATATGTTCCTAATCAACATCTCTTCAGGCTGAGCTAGCATACTGAAAGTTCAATAACTAGCCTTGTGTATTCATGTAAGAAAGGCAAACAAAATCAACCACACTGCAGAAATAATGAGGAAAGAAAAAATTACTAGGGCAGAAATTGGACGGTACAGCTTTCGTCTTCAAACACAAGATCCACTGCTAATAATATAGTTTATAATAACATACACCATCATGGAGATTGCTACCTTCAAAGATTACACAAGTAAACTACGTTATTTATTAAATTCAGGTTGCCTGTGCATACAGACATTTTGTCTAAGACTGTGTTTCCTGGTTCTGCTTGTTGAACCAAGCTGCTGAGAGCACATTACAATAGTCCTTGGAGACTAAAATAAATCACATCACCGTATTACCAGTGAAACAAATAGGAAGAGTACCTTAAAGCAGCCCTCACATTTTACGTAAGTATTGATAACAAAAGTAAGTAACCACGGGGAAAAAAAATGTTGCATAATTTTATCAGCAAGCTCTGTTGGCCCCAGTACACAAAGCTAGTAGCACTTTTCCAGGTATTTTAAATAATGCTTTTCATGAAGACAAGGAAAGACATGACTCTTCCTGCCAGATCCCAAAGTCCTGCCTCAAACTTTTGATATGTGAGTTTGAAGGATTTTGTTTGCTCGTTTTTAAAGAACTGCAAGCACCAGGAAACCTCTTATGTGACTTGCTGTGAGTTTGAAGGATGTGGTTTGGGGAAAAAAAAACCAACAAAAAAAACCAAAAAACAAAACCAACAAAATAAAACAGAAAAAAAAACAGAAAAAAGAAAAAAGTAGTTCTGTCAACTCAGAGGATTGGTGATGTTGCCCCACTGAACTCTATATAGGCTGCTGCCTCTGGATCCAAATAATTATCTTGCCTGCTTTCAAGAAAGCCTCTGTGTGTGACTCACCCTCCTCCCCACCCTGTAATAGGAAAGGCAATCTGGGTTTACAGAAACATTCCGAATAGGTGTACATAAGTTTTTTCCAAGCATAACAAGCCTCAACACAGCATTCTGACATTTTAAAAAGTCCCCTAAACATTTGCCTTCTTATTTAAAATAGCTTTTCCTTCCAAAATTCACTAGAGTTTTACTTTAAGAAGGTAAACTGTTTGGCCACTGAACTAAGAAGTCAGCCATCAGCTAGATGCATATCCCTAAGCTCTCCCTACCGACATGCTGGCACAGCCTCTTTTCCTGACTTGAGGCACGTTCTTGGGGTACAAACCCCTGTTTAGTACCCACATCAAGCTACGGAAAATTCAGGGGCTAGGCGACCCTGAGCACAAAGCCAATTCTGGCTTTTTCTCCAGTCCTCAAATAATCCCCTTCTCAGGGCCACACAAGTGCAGGAAACCTATTTTATAGTTAACTTTGGTTATAGCCAAGAATATAGAGGTACCACAAACCAATCTCACAAACACATATTTTATACCTTCCTAAGTGCAGAGGCTTAGAAATTGAAAACAGAATAACTCCACATACAAACCCCTTCCTTCTCCTTGGGAATGAAATGGGCTAGATAGACTGAGGTTGGGTCTAGGGGGGGTTAGGGGGAAGGGGGGTGGGTGGAGCAAAACACTCAAAAAAATTTGAGAGGGTTAAGATTAAAAAAATGAATAATTCATTGAAATTCAGTAAATAGTTGCAATAAAAGAACAAAAGTACGTTAGCATTTCTAAAACAACAAGCCTAATTCCATGTGAGGCACAGGATAACAACACGGGGCATTCAGAAGGTAGTTCAGGTTTGTGTCTATAGAGAAGCAGGTAATTCCATCTCTCGGCATCAGAAGCACCACATCCATTCCTCTTGTCTGACTGAACTGGAGCAAGGATCTGAGCAGACACTTCCCATTTCCCAGGACAGCACCTTAACCTGCAGGCTCAGGGGTTCTCAAGAGTCTCTGCATCCCCTGTTCTGAAGCTGAATCATTTTCTGCAACACATTCATTAAGTCAGACGTCTACCTAGAAGGCCGGGAAGAACACGTGGTTTTTAGTTGTGGCTCCAATTATTGCAGCAGTATTTCTTTCTGCAGTGGTAGTATTTCGTGAATAGGTGCATCCAGCTTATCTCATTTTTCCTTAAGATACTAAAATATTAAGAAATAAAATGGCAAATAAAGTCAAAGTTGATAAATGCAAAGCAGTGCACATGAGGGGGTGAATCCCTCATGGACTCTAAATCAGTATCATCATCAGACAGGAATAAAATCGCTGTGGGGAATTTCATGACCATATCACCTCAATTCAGACAAAAAGCCAGATAAGGTATCAGTGATTATTAGGAACAGAACACAAAATAAAGCATAATATCTTGTGCTACTGTGTAAATTCATAATGTTCTCTCATCTAAACTATAAGATTTAGATCTGGTCTTCATATCTCCTGCTGGATGGGCTAGGAGACAAGACATAGAAAAGGCCAAAAAGAAGTTACCAAAGACCTAGGACAACTTCTGTATGTAGAGATATTGAAGAAAACTGGATTATTCAACATGAAAGAATGATGATTGAAGGAGTACATGCTAGATGTTTACAAAATGACAAGTGGCATGAAAAAGATTAACATGGAATGACTTCTGCAATTTCTTGCAGTGAAAAAATGATGGTGTATAATATTTATTTAAAAAGAGTAGTCTGTACTTTCTTCTCCAACTTGAGTTAACTGTGGGAATTCATTGCTGCAGGATGATGGGCAAAAAACCAAGTTCAAAAACAATTCGACGAATTCATAGAAGGGTCAAAGATACTTCACACAAATATGTTGACATAGTCTCTGGGTTGATAAATCTTAGGCTGTAGAGTGCTAGATGCTACGATAACATATGAAGGGAGTATAACACTGTGTGCCTCTCCCATTCTGGCATCTTTTCCTAAGCTTATATACTAAGCTAAGTAGATTTTTTTACCAAGTAGCAGTGTTTTAAGTTGCTATCATTTTCCCCAAAGAAAAAAAAAAAAAAAAAAAAAAAAAATCAGTAGTGGTCAAGTTACTGATTGAACGTTGGACAAAGAAACACGAACACAGGCTTCAATCCATTCTAGGTGAGTGCCCTCTGCATAAAATTATAAATGCTCCAACTCACCTCTTCTTTCAGGTTATGAATGGTGCATGGCTGCATGGCTGTATTTCCTTCCCATTTTATTATAAACGATCAAGTTGTTTTTTTTTTCTGATGCTTGAATGGAAAGCAAAAACTACTTTGCAGAGCTAAAGCAGTATTAGCTAACCAAGTGGAGAGAGATTAATTTTCTGTTGATGTACATCCCTGAATGCTTAACAAAATACAGATGTAGTAAAAGGACCATAATTATGTTGTACCTGTACTAAGTCATCCCACGTACATAATATCTTATGAAAAACTTTCTCCCATACCATCATCTCTTTAATGTGTGGGGAAAAATAAACAACAAAGGTAAACAAAGTCAGCAAGTAAAATAGCTTGTTTGAACTCCTTCAACTCTTCCTCTCACTGCAGGCCAATCCATGAGTATTGCTGGGGCTTACAATTGTTAAATACCTTAAAAGAAGATAAAATTACCACTTGTCTACACAGCCTCTCCTGCCAAGGCAAAATGTTTTGCCCTGCTGTCTGCCTTTGTTTCACAGTCAGTATAAACAGTTCCCCCACTGGTAAGTATTCTAACCCTGTGGTGTTTATTCTTTCCTTGGCCTGAATTATTTATCATTTCTTTCTCTACAACACATAAAAGACAAAATGTGTAATGGAAGGGGGCCAGCAATGTTGCTGAAGCTGAAGGTACCCTTTGAAAACACTAAAGTGACCCAGATATTTTCTCTTTGATATGTTGTCTACTTTTTCTCAAGTTTATTAAATAAAGTGTTCCTTTTCATGCCCTATGTCTTTCATACCATATATTAACTGACTGTAAAAAAACCCCACCCCGTAATTCCAGCTAAGTGTCTTTAGTCTGGCCCTTATCTCATCCAGGTTCATAGTCCTTTGCCCTTCAATATACTTCGTATTGCCTTCTCTCTTCTCTGAATTATGAACACCTTAACAGTACTCTCTGGTCACCTCTCTCCTTTTAAATGTCTTTTTGAGCAACTTGAATTACTTCTAATATCACAGCCAGTCACTTTTTCTTCAGCAGAGGAATATTTTTAATGTAGACTCAACAAATCATTTGACAAGAGTACATTTTCTCCCCAGTTTTTTTCTTTTTAAGGGTTTACTGTGGGTGCCAATTTCAAATACACTTTATAGCAGTGCAGTGATGTGTGCACAGCTGTCTATCTTATTACTCATTGACTACTATTGGTACAACAACTACACAGATATGTTTGCTTTTCCATGCTTTAATTATACGTATACAAATGATACAAGTTTACTTCATTAGGATATTGTGGAAAAGCCACTCCAAGTGTTACTGTATTTATGTATTTAAATGTCCTGATCAGCATTCTGAACTTGAATTGGATATTCAGTTTAAGAGAGATATTTCACTTTCCAGAACTACCCCCCCCCCCCTTGCCCTTGCAGTAGATTCCCTTGTCTTCCATACCAAGTCCAACTGTTCTTTTTCTTAACAATCCAGAGATGTGGTTTCCTGCAGGTTTTTCTATTCAGGGCTATTGCATTAAGGCCCATCTTTCTGGTATCTGGTTATCTCCTCTACTATGACAAGATAATGTGGGCTTGAGGGAACATACTAGTATCTCCTGTCAGCCACCCCCTTCTGTTGTATCAACTCCTCTAAGGCATGTTCATACAAGGAAGCTGCTACAGGAAAAGAGAAAAACCAAAACAACAGTGTTTATCTCCAGAACCATTCCACACCATATTTGCCTGTAGGCACAAAGATTTTTGTAGTGTAGTGTAATCCACTTGCAAAGCAGACTGAGGATGCAGTTTCACACGACAGCTAAGCCAACCTAAAGCAACCACATCGTCGTGGGGAGTGAACTACCACCTCTTCCCTGGTCTTTCCATCTTTTCCAGACCAGTGGTTCTACTGTTAGAAAACCATCCTGATATAAAAATACCAGCTTCTTTCTACAGTGTCTGGTTTTTGGTAGTTTAGTGCCCCAGCCAGTTCACTGCAGAGGGAAACAAGTGTGGTTCTGGTGGGAAACAAGCAGGAAAAGCACGTCGCTGGAAGTGGAAGAAGGAAAAAAGAAGTAGGACAATGCCTTTTCGTGGTTCTGTTGTAACATCAGACACTGATGCACACACGCAGCCCTTGCCCACGTATATATTCCAGGAAGGGTCCAACAAATAAATAATTGGTGTATGAACCTGTTCATGTGGCACAGAATCAGTCAAAAACAGAACATGCAAAAAATTCCTTCACAGATTAGGAAGCTTCATTAATTACGGCAGTATGGAGATGCATCTTTCAGAAATCTGGTTGAAACCAAACCAAACAGCGACTGATTGGCTTCAGCTCTTTACTGATCGCAAGTCCCTCTGGAAGGCCTCCTCTGTACCCCAATGCTGTGAGTCAAAATAGGATTCTTGCCATCAAAGGATCACTTCAATGATTCCCTCTCAATCACTTAAAATTCCAGAATCCTGTGAACTTTTTTATCTCCCACAAGAATCCCATGAGCTCTGCTAAGCAGGTGACGCATCCCAGCAAATTTCAGTACGGAAACCTCAGGTGCCAAAGCCCTGAAGGTCAGCAGAGCTGGAAGTGCAGGAAGTGCAAGGACACTGAACTGACACCCGCAGGAAACAGACTGTCGGTACCTGGTCCATTAATTTCTGCTAATTGCCTGAGAGCTCAACTTAGTTTCATTTGCTTCCACTTGGCATCTGCTTAGTCAGTTGGCCAGAAGGCTGTCTTCTTGCTGAAATATAGTTCGTCTTAATTATCAGAAGTCCTAATGGTGTAAATGTCTCGGGGGACAGAGTCTCCTTAATAAGGTGACAGTTTGCACATACCACATACTGCTTGGCACACTTTTTCCCTCCTCCCTCCCTTTTTTCACGTGAGCAATAGCAGCTGGACAAAACATCCAGCTTCAAAGTAAGAACATTCTACTCCTTTCATAACACATTTTTAACAAATTCTTTGTTCCAGCCTGGAAGCACTGACATACCATTAAATTCCTATTTTGGGGTTAATTTTGGTTTGGTTTTAAATAAAGGGTAACAAAATTTGGTCAAAAAACCACATGAATTACACCACTCTTGTCTGTCTGCAACTCCAGAAAGTTGCTTGATGAACTTCTTTAAAAAGCCACTTGGCTTGGCCTGAATAAAAAGCCAACCTGTGCTCTCTCAATCAATTCCTTAACCTTTTATATTACTCAAACAATAGGCTACAGCTGCTCCTGGAACAACTGGAAGTAAAACAGGAGGATCACTTTCTTTCTAATTGTGAAAATGTCACTGATAACAAGGGTAGTTTGGAGGGAAAAGAACTGTCACTGGGGCACATTTTTTCTGTTGCCAAGTCAACATACTTAGAGGTCAACTACAGGAGGTGTTCCCAGGAAAAATAAGACTTGTGAAATATTTCTTTAGGCAGCCATGTTGAATGAAAAATGCACGAGGAAGGTCAAACAGATTCCTGAAACAGCACTGAGAAATCGTTGAAGTTAAAGAACTTAAGCAGTAAAAAGAAAAAAATGAAAAGGTGAGGGCCAGCTCTCACATAAAACAAAGACAAATCTCAGAAAAGAAGAAAAGTCTGTAAGCTTAAACTCAAGATATATCTTAAACATGTCTGCAACCAGCCAGATAGTTGGCATAGTCCAATCTTTTTCTTAAAGTCTCCAATTATATTGCCTTTACAAAACCTTTTGGAAAAGGAGCTACTGTTTCTAGTAAAATAGACTTTTTACCCACCTTTCAATTACTTCATTGTCATTTATTGGCACATTCAGCCTGACACCATTTTCTCTGCTCCACTGATGAAAGTGACAACCAGCAGGTAGGGCACAAAAAATGGCCAAGTTAAATCACATTACGGGAAATCTAACAGAGGGTCTATTGGTGCAAAACTGAGGTGAAAAAAATTAGAAAGCAGTGGCAAAAGTGAGGATTGCAGCATGCCATACTTGTGAGAACTAGCAGAGAAGGGAATTCATATTAACTTGTGAGCGTGCACCACATGACTTCGTTAACTTGTTGAAGGACGGCCAACACAAGGAGTCAAGCGGCACAAGAAAAGTGGTGAGACAGGTCCCTCCCCTGCAGGACCAGCGAGGAGAGGTGCATTACTCTCAATGCTGCCTTAAAGTGATGCCAATGGAAAATTAGTAGCAAAGCTGATTCAGTTGTACTTTCTTTGGTGGGAACGTAGGCCAAATGGCCTGGTTTGAGAACATAACAAGTGGAATTTGGCAATGAGCTGACAGCCATCACAGGAGTAAAATTTGAGCTTCTTCCTTCAAATAATAGGCTAAAGCTGCTCCTGGAACAACTGGAAGAAAAGTATCATTGCAGAAATACTGATAACAACTTTGCACCGAGGTGGTTTTTTCCCCCACAATTGTCTACTTTACGAGCTTCTTGGAACACATGCCATGTTTCACTTAAGTAAAAGCAAAATGGATAAAAACATCACAGACTAGGATTCTGGCTTATCCACTGTCAAAATGTTGAGTTCCATTGATTTCAACCAGGTTGCTTTAACTTGTTCAAGAGCTGAGAAGCTGTTGCTTCAGTCATTATTATACTTGCAAAAAAATGTGCTGGCTTCCCTCAGTCTTTTGTCTTCAGACACCACAGAGATCAGAAGAAGTTGGTTTGAGGGCACGGGAGGGTGATCTGCAGAGATGCTGCTTTTCTTCCCCCTATATTCTGAACTCATGCCTTTCCCATTGCCCTGGGGCAGGAGTGAACTAGACTATAAAGGGGAAAAAAGACACAGAAATACTAGGGGATGTTTCTGGCTGGTTTTCAGGAGGAAAATTGTATACTGTAGGATGACCCAAGCCTTCCACTGCAGGAACACCAGAGATCTCTCCTCCTCTACAGTTCGCTAGGGTGACCAAGTGCTATGAAAGGAAAAACTGTGCCACAACCCCACATATAAAAAAAACCCCTGCCCTACTACTGTAGTCTGGAATTACCTGGTTGCCAACATGAAGCAACGCTTCACACGCTCCCAAACAGCCACTCCTTTCTATCCCAATAAAGGGAAGGAGAACTATTCCCATGGCCTGGTGGTGCAAGCTGTACATCACAAGCTCGATCACACTGAGTATATCTCAGAGTGTTTTCTCTAGGACATGCAAGTCATCCAGTCCAAGAGAAGGGGAAAGTCAAATAATACATCATTAGTCAAGACATTTCTACCTGCTGTCAACACATTTCAAAGTCAGATTGAAGTTCAAAGAAAGCATTAAAAATCATGAGACTGCTATCTCAATTTTTAAGCCAAAGAAGAGCATTTGGCTTACTCATATCTCCCTTCAAAAGCAATACCCTTTACATCTCCAGCTGTTAAAAAAACCAAACTTATATTACCATGAGGATGTCAATATAAGAATAAAACACATTTTCCATGTAAAATACGAATTGCAACTTCAAGTAAAAAAAACAAATCAGGGTTTTTTTTTTCTTTTTTAGTAAGATTTAATCCTTATTAGCTAGTGAAATAGATCAGATAATCAATAAAATACACTAATCTTGATTTTCTTGGGAACGACTAAGCTAGTCCACAGACAGCTGTACAAAAAACATGCATGGCATTGACACTTTGTAGTATTTTGCCTCGCGGCCACAAACATGTACAATTCCATATGGTTTAAGGGATCTACCACAAAACATACACAAGGAAGAAAAAGCTAATATAAATACTCAAAAATTTGAATGAAACATCCCACTACGTTACAGAAATTGTCTTATAAAATGCTTGGTAATTTCAAAAAAAGTTTAAACTAAGTTGTAATCCATTTATTTGGGGAAATCGAAATAAAAACTCTAAGCTGATCAAAACATTGTTACTGCTATTTATTTATTGAAATTAATTCGCACAAAGTGAGGGCTATCATTCTTCAAAATAGTACAACTCCTCATCAAAGGTCAATCTTGCTTTATAAGCCTTGAACCAACACCATACAAAGTCTAAGCCTTTCAGATCACATTGGTTAAGAACATATTCTGTACTTAAATCCTCCTTTCTTGGAGGATAAAGGGAATGCATGTAAGTTGACTGTTGAGAGACTTTTCCCTACCATCCCTCCTAATAATTTTTACATTAGAAACCTTAGAGAGTAGTAAGTCAATTGTAGGCAATTTTTTGTTCCTAAGAAGGTACTTTCACTTTTTTTTCTAACACTGTTCACTGAGGTTTGTCTCTGTTTAGTCCACAAGCTCAGAAGTGGAAATTTTCTTTCATTTACTAGTAAAGAATCCAGAAAAGAAAAAAAAATGCACTTATTACCATGTAATAAGTCCCAGACATCAATTGAGATGGCAAAATCAAAATGTTTGGCAGTACAAGATATGCCACAGGTTTTAAAAGTTAAATGGCTAAGAAAAAGGGACATGAACAACTACATGAAATGTTACAGATGAGGCCCTGGACACAAAAGAGTTTTAAAAAAAAATTAAAAAAAAAAATCACAGAAAGTTTAGAGAAGAGCTGAAAAGTCAAACTTCAGTGCCAACACAATAATGTCATCCTTCCTCTTTGAGAAGGGAGAGCACAAACTCTGCCATTAGCAACATGCACATACCTGGGGAAGAGGGGAGAGAAACACATTCATTTTCCTTATAACAGTCCTTAAATCGTCCCCAAGACATGCCAGTTTGCAGTTCCATATCAGTCTCAATGACAAGCTCTCTAGCAAACCAGCACATCCAAATTCAACACAGCATCTCAGCAGGAAGAAATCTTCCTTTCTGCACGTAGCTAAGCTTCCCTCTACTTCAGGAGAGGCAGGTATGTTTCTCACCATTTTCTATCTAATTCTGCAAATATACTATCTTCCAGCAGTTAACACTGCAGGATAATCCTGCAATATGAATTATTAAACAGACAAATATTTAAAACTCTTTAGGAAAGAAAGAAACTTCTATCCAAACTATTCTGAGTAAACTTTTTGTAATCTCTTTAAAATTATCCTCAAATAACTCCCCAACCAAGATGATGAAAGGTCACTAGTACATTGCAAAGCATATTTTTATGAGATAAATTCCATTATAATTGCAACAACTATTCCATCCACAATTTAGACATAGAATCCAATTATCCATTTCATTTTCATTTACACCTCATGGGCTAGATCATTTATCATGTTCCATGATAATGATCAGAAGGCACATGGAAAGTGATTTCTGGAGGTAACAAATTACCTACCATATTAGCATAGCTTACAAGATCCTGTCAACAAGTACTATGCATAAATATGAGGTAATTAAATTTACAATGTGCAGGAGCGTTTGATATGCTACTTGCTTTTCTAGCAGCTGCCAAAAAATCTGGGTTACTAAATTCAACATACCAGTTTAGTTGCTTAAGTACAGTAATTTAGCTCTTCATAACACATCAGGAATCATTATGCCACTAGAACACCAACAGGTAGACAGCATGCAGTGAGCTCAAGATCTAGAGATGAATCTCTCATCATCTGGTATTATTGCTTCTTGCCACCGAACCATCCATCATGTCTCCGAGACAGGTTGGAATGATAGTGCCGGACCCTCACATTACTGCTCCTTGAACTCTGTCTCATCCATCTTTTGCATCATTCCCCATTTGCTGCTCAGTATCGTCTCCCTGCTGCAAAACTGAGTGTGAACCTGTAACGCCTTTAACCTGCAGTGCCACTCTAATAGTAATTGATTTCTTTTTATTGCAGAGACAGTGCTCAGTAAGACTACCTACGGCTGCTGAAGCCGGAAGACAGTCAGGACAGTACTACAATGGAAGTGTCTTATGCCTTTAGGAATGTGGCCTATTTCCAAGGAAATATTGCCAGATTTCCATAGCTAGCTATTTTATAATGCATGTATATTTATCAATATATAAAACTGGTATAGGGATATATATGCAGTTTGTGTTACTGCAGTTCATCTACAATTTAATAGCAAGATTCACTCAAATGCAGCTGAAAATTAATGTCAGGGGTGGCTTCACTTTGTATTTTTGTTAAGTGCTTCAGTATTAGAACACTATTAGATTTTTAAATACATACTAAAACACACAGGTGTGCCTGCACTCAAAAAGGAACTTAGATTAACTCTACATTGATCATGGCAAGACTTCACTAGCATGATGACTTGTGTACCATAAACCACCCAAGACTAAGCGTTTTAATTCAGCTTCATCTGAATGCTGTTATAAAAGTTTAATAAATCAAAATGATCAAAATGCCCCCAGTGGCAGGTTGGGATTCAGTTTCCAATTCAAATTCCCTTTAATATATGGCTTCTCTGACATCCCGCATTTTCTGCCATCTACATTGAATTCCAAATGCACTCCTTTTCATCATTACCATGCATCTACTCACCGGCACACTTTTTAACAACCCTGCACAATACACAGAGATGTCAAACCGAGACGGGTTTTCCCCTCCCCCAAACTGGAAAAGGATGGCAGGTAAGGGAACTTTGTCTACCCTTAAGTAAATGTTTTCTTAACCTCCCTGCTAACGTCAATGGCATTTTAACTGAGACAGACCATCCTGAGCTGCAGGATTCAAACGAAACATTTGATTTAAATAAATATATAGAGAGATGGGAATTATCCAAGTGAAATACAGCACCGATGTGGTAGGGCAGTCTGGAGACATCTCTAATGAAGATGAGAAAAATCACATTACTGCAAATGACCTTCATGTCATTGTACTTGGATAAAACGTAGATATAAGAAACAAACCCCCTTATTTGCTCCCTGAAGTGACACCTGCCAAGAGCTTTTTCCTCGTCTCTTTCTTTCCTTTGCACTGCCTCCCATCAAATCTAAAGGCAAACAGAGATCTCACTATTCAGAGTGATCGCATTTTAATTTCCCAAATGCTTTATTTGCTCTTTAAATTCACCTATGTACTTTCCTAATAAGGAGGCACACAAGAAAATGACAGAGGTATAGGAAGGACAACACCTAAACGGCAAGACCATGCTCAAGCAGTCAATCATTAATGCCACATCTGTGGCATCACCAGCAATGCAATTTTGAACTGGGCTGAGTGAGACCGCATTGATTCTTGCCGTTGCTGGATTAGGCAGAGCACGAGATACCCGGCTTATGCTGCCTGCAAGGGGGCTGAGAATACCTGGTCTGTCACAGGGGCAGAAGATGCCAGAGGAACATTACCTAAAGCCGGCACTAAGCCTGCTGGCGCAGAGCTAACTCCTCTGCAGCTGTGAGTCACCTGGCCAAGTTCATCCCAGGTCACCACTTCAGAGACCTCCACCAATTTTGACTGAGTAGTATGGACCCTACAGCTGTGTTTATTTTACTGCCAAATCATGGCAAGGTCTCCACAAGACCTGACAAGAACAAGTAGCAGCCCATTGCCTGGCAAGCACGAAAGGGCCCGATTCCTGCCCTCCTCCCCCGCTCTGGGCTCCTGTCCCTTGAGCCAGCTCTGGCGAGCTGATTGCACTCCCCAGTAAGTCAGAGGTGTCCCAGCCAGACTGAGAGGGAGCAGCTTGATGTCCATTTTGCTCATTGAACCAGCCCGTGGAAGTGACACAGCCCTAGAGCCAACAGAAGGAGGAGAGGGATTGTGTGCAGCTAGGAGCATGGTAGAGGAGCAAAGCCTTCCTCCCTGCCAGCAGCTGCCCCTTCACCATCCCTTTACCCAAACACAGCAATCCCTGAAAGCTCTGCCCAGCTCTCCCTGGCTCTGCACTGCTCCCTCTTGGGCCAGCACAAGAATTCCTCCTCCACATGGCAAGAGGGATCAGGGTTACAAACTTAAAAAGCTCTTTTTCTAGGTTAATTTTGGTAGAGGAAAAAAAAAAACCAAAACACTTCACTGACTGCTGGTATTCCCTAATGCCTCACTGGTGAGCAGTGTGGGACAACAGGAGCAGACCTGCAGAGAGAAGCTGTTGGTGCTGAGCACCCAGCAACCCCTCTATGTACATGTCAGGTTGTCTTGCTTGGGATAAACTTTAGTCATTACTGAATATATTACAAGATAAAAGCAAAATGTGTGCATTCAGCTCTGGGGACCCCAGCACAAGAAAGACATGGAGCTGTTGGAGAGAGTCCAGAGGAGGGCCATGAAGATGATCAGAGGGCTGGAGCACCTCTCCTATGAGGACAGGCTGAGGGAGTTGGGGTTGTTCAGCCTGGAGAAGAGAAGGCTCTGGGGAGATCTTATAGCAGCCTTCCAGTACCTGAAGGGGCCTACAGGAAAGCTGGAGATGGACTGTTTATCAGGGAGTTAAGTGACAGGACAGGGGGTAATGGGTTTAAGCTGAAGGAGGGTAGGTTTAGATTAGATGTTAGAAAGAAATTCTTCACTGTTAGAGTGTGAGGCACTAGAACAGGTTGCCCACAGAAGCTGTGGCTGCCCCCTCCCTGGCAGTGTTCAAGGCCAGGTTGGATGGGGCTTTGGGTAACCTGGTCTAGTGGAGGGTGTCCCTGCTCATGACAGGGGGGTTGGAACTAGATGGGGTTTGAGGTCCCTTCCAACCCAAACCATTCTGTGATTCTATGAATGCCTACTGGCAGCTAGAAAGTATTACTATGTGCCTACCTTTTGGTTTACTTCTCTCAGAGAAGGGTAGTTCCCTTGTTCTGATGGCAGGCAAGGGCCAGGAAGAGAATAAAATCCAGAGATTTGTTTTGAAAGTACATTCCTGTCTGAACATTTATGTACATGGTCAAACATGACTGTCAGAAAGCCAGTCAGGCATGCTACATACTCATTCCTGGACACAAAACAGTATCACACCTAATGGCACACAAATAGTGTCGCACTTAATAATTAGGTAAGATACAAGAAAATCGATTTGTAGTTCTAAAAGTGGTCAGATGCCTAGAGATGCATCAGCTTCAGATTCATATAAGCAATGCTCAAAAATAAACCATAATAGCCACAGTGGGTAAACATTGTTCTAGCTAATTACCAGCATTCCCAGCCCTCCTCCTCTTTTTTTCCTTTGTCCTGCTGATTTCCACTCCGAGCCTGTGGGAAGAGAGTTCCCATAATGGTTTCCACTGAAAAGTGACTGGAGGAAAGGGAAGATAAAAGGACTTTTGCAGGATTTGCTATTCCACGTGCTCTCTATGCAGGTTGGATGAAGCCCTGCAGGAAGCACAACGGGAACTGCTGGCTGCTTGGATTCACAAACCAAAGTGCCACACAGCATCAGCATCTACCGCAGAGCTTGGGAAAAAGATTACACTAGGCAATGAAAACCAAAAATAGACAATTTCCCTTGCACAGTATTAGTTAATTAGTTAATCATGAAACTGTTTTGGTGCCTGCATGGTTATTTTTTAATAAGTGATTTTTAGGTTAATTATTATTCTGATATAAAGATAATCAGCACTTATGCAAAACTGTACAGAGGTTTTAAATCTATGCTTTGGCACAAGAGGTTATATGTTATTCATTCGTACCTGGGAGTAATAACAGTACTGAGTTTGGTTAGGAGATGATCTAATAAAAATAAAGATAAAAACCCACCTCATTTCAGCTCAATCACTTGGTCACTTTTTTTCTTTGATGTAGCTACTAATTTTGTATTTGTTACTCTCTGATAAACTCTTTCAACAGGCTCTGTGGCTTCACACATAGACCAAACAGCATACTTTCAAGAAGAAACAAGATGAGCAGCATTCTCTCTCTCCCTCTGTACTTTGCCCCTCTGCTCTACACTCACATTTTCTCCATGAATGAGAAACCAAGGCATGACACTAACGTACAAGTTGAGAGGGTACCACCCCTTACTTAAAAGACACCTGAACCGCAGACCCCTAGGAAGGTAGAATCCTATGCCAGCAAGGAGCACCTCTGCATCTGCTCTTTCAAACCGTTCTATCCCAAATACCAAATACTGAGCCCGGCCATAGGCAGGATGTGGGGCTACAGGACTTTTGTTTTTGCTCTGATCCAAATCAGCCACCTTAAGGTTCAGGGAATACAGCAGGATGATGCATATCGCACAGAAGAAGTCAGCTTGTGCCTAATGAGAATATTAATCTAGACTATATCAAGCAGTACAAAACTCACATCTTATGCTGTGAGTTTTATCTTACATGTTTCAGATCTTCCTGAAGAACAAATCACAGAGCTACAACAGAGCAACAGTATTGAGTTTGCATGGCAAGGTTTTGGTAGCAGGGGGGCTACAGGGGTGGCTTCTGTGAGAAGGCGCCAGAAGCTTCCCGCATGTCCAACAGAGCCAGTGCCAGCCGGCTCCAAGAT